>JANJPG010000094.1:0-18226 GCA_030407185.1 Lipomyces yarrowii
ACATAGAGAAGTCATCAATGCAGAACTCTAAAAGCCAAAAGTACACAACATAAAACTGCCGTACACCAACATTAATTGAAACTGGCTCCATCTTGATATAACAGACTCGAGAATTTGATATGGCGTATGGATTATTTGCAAGTTCTTCTTCCCAAGTGCCTGTCCGCTTCTCATTACCTGTATCAGATCAATATCAATGGCTGCTAAATTGCAATTCAAACCTCGGTACTCCGGTTCTAGAGCGCGCCACTTCACTTGTGCTTTTTTTTTTTGGCTTGTTGGCGAAAATTTCGACTATAACTGGGTATCTGGAGAGGGAAACACCTTTACCAACAGCAAGACGTGCTTGTTCATAGCTTCTTAGCGGTTCAGGACAATCAGCAACGCAGTCAGCAGTCTGAATCGAAATTCCAATGTTTCGTTCCCTGTGGTGCGCGTTATTTCGCGGACAATTGTTAGACCGTATGCCAAATCTCGTTTACAAAAATCACATAAAACGAGATTCAGAAAATAACGCCGAAAAATTGTTTGAAAGAGCTGTAGTTTTGCGCGCGACTAAACCCCCAGTAAGACAGCCCCACGGCGAGTCAACAGCTTCGTTGGTCGATTTTATGACGAAGGCAATGAACCTAAAATCGGTTAGGCACACTTTAATGTCACTCCACTTACTGTAAAGCCGTCTGCAACCGTTGGAGAAAACCGAAGATGCAATGCTTTTTGAGTTTGAACTATTGTCTTTAGCAGACCTTAATAATTCTTCAAACTTAAAAGTTTGATGTGGATCGAGAACGCTACTGAACCATTGACGAATCGAGCGACGTTTACTTATATACTATGTATCATTCAGGAGGCTCCTTGATAAAAGGCTTGATGCAGAGCAAAGCTATATATACAAACGTCAAATATTCATTTCATTGCTCCAATGCCGACCGGTCATTTTCGTCCTGCTTCTTCTTCAAATACTTCTCGCGCGAATCGAAATACCGTTCCATGAAATGACTAATTTCAAAAGCAACTTCGACCATGATCAGAATAATAATCATCCATTCAAGGCGTACACTCTGCTCTTCAGATAAATGTGCCTTAAGAATCGACACAACTTCTGACACATAATCCAATTTCTTGTTCAGTATCGCAATCCGCGGCGCTATATCAAGGTTTTTCGAAATTGCTCGGTAAATAGTCTCCAATTCCGGCTCGGACCAATACAGATCCGGAGTTTCTGTCAGCTCTGAGTAGAGATTGAGATTTCCGCGTAGTGTTAATAGTTCACCGGTCTTTTTCAACACCTCCCTGCCGTCATGGACAGGAAGTTTAGCGCCGGTAGCTAGCCGGTCCGTAATGTCCCTTATACTTTCCAAATATTTTTCTAATCCCATTTCCAACACGGCTAGTTTTGTCGAACGTGCAAGACCTGATGCAAACGCGGCTTTGTCAAGTACCTTGTCGGAGCCTCGAATACAAATAATTTCGCCGTCCATGAAACTTCTGTTTAAATCTTCCTCGCGATGATGGCGATTATGCTCATCATCCATATTCTTAGTGTCGTACAGATCATCGGGAAATTCGACATAGTCCATATCTTCTGATTCTCGAACCGGATACGGTCGGATCTCGGCAGCGCGTAATTCGTCCGCTAGTCGTATGGTATCGATTTCGGTCATTCCAAACGTCACAATTGATCCGTTACTTAGCACGAATGCATCAGCCTTTTGCCCCGATGAGAGTGGATATTGGGCATAAGTGACTTCGTGTGGGAGGAGCATCGACGCCTGTAAATGACCCTGATTGTGAAGGATCTCCAGCACTTTTGGCAAATCATAGGAATCGGCCACAGTCAAAGCAACACATAACTGCACTGTCGTTACATGCCCATGAGGGAGCGACTTACGGCCTGCCAATGGGTATACGCGCTGGGGAGTGACGCGTCGAAGAGATTGCTTTGTAGTCGTTCGAGTAATTCGCGAGGTCGGAGGAGCATCGGGCGATTCTGAACTGATTGCAGCACTGGAACTCAAACGTTTTGCGTCCCTCAGCGGTAAGGCGAAATTCTGGGAAGAGCAAAGTGCTGCTGTAATTGGACGTAATGTCCCTAGCCGAAACGGTTTTCTCCCGTAATAAAATTGCCGGATCATGTCTGTCGGGCAACTAACTGGCTCTAACAAAAATGTAGTCCAACGGGTGTTCGATTTGATGTGATCGCGGTTTTGCCCGTCAATGCAATTCGACTCCGACAGCGATAACATATAGTAGCACACCGAAATGTGAGCTAAAATCTAGATTATGAAATTTGTATGATTGGCATATCCAATGGAACTCCCTGACGGAACGTAAGCTGACCCGGAGCCGACTTGGGACTTTCGTTTTGGGATTTTTGCCGGCTTCCAGGCAGGGCAACGCCAGGAGGCCGCGATCATCGAATATTCAAGGTAAGGGCTAAATTTTACCCTGCTCGAGACAAATTGTAGTTGTCTCGTCTCGTAAATCTCAATTGTATGGTTTTATCAGCTTCTAACGCAACCGAATCGAAATGGCAACCTTCGCGCTGCCTTCGAAAAGCGCTGGCTTTTCGCTAGAATCATTGCGAAGGGCTGCTTTGCAGTCGCGAGCGAAAGCACGCCCACCATCTGTATCGAAAGCGGCAATTTCTGCATTTGAGCAAGATAGTGAAGTATCGGATGACGAACTTGCGCGCCGAGTACGCAGTGAACGAACACCATCGCCGGACGGACAAGCCAATGACTGTAGGTTATTTTTCCTTTACCTGAATTTGTTAATATAGGCAAAGCACAAAATGTCAGGTGTTTAGAGGGTCATGGCTACTGAAATTTCATATCCTACCTGTAACCGAGAATATTTTTACGGCTAACGTCATCTCTGTGCATCAGCTTTCGACTCAATATCGACTTCGTTAAGGTTAGTGGGGCTCAAACAATCTTTCAATATCCCTAACAACAAATGTTAGTATTCTGGAACCGAAGGTGCAGGCAGATGCTGTAGCAGCTTTATCAGACCTTTCGCGTGCGGGACTGTCATATCAAGATCTGCTGACATATGGTGGGATTAATGCCCAATTCCTTTCCATGCTGGTCTCTGGTGTTTCTCTTCCATCTTCTTCTCCTGCAACTGAAACTAGCAAGCGTGCAGACACATCAATGTCGTCACCGGCTCAAAAATCTGACGAATGCATTGCTGATAAAGATGTCCAGAGTGGTGGAGAAAAAGCGCTGGCGGAGCTGTCTTCTGCAGGACTAACTTGCAATGACATGGTCGAGCTCGGTGGACTGCATCCTTTGTTTCTTGCGCAGCTTATATCACAAATGTCGTCTTCGTTACAAAATCATGCCCAGTTGTTAGAACAGGCCATGGTTATTGTACGGGAAGCTGCTGCAACTTTATCGGCGGCGCCGTCAGCGGCGCCCACCTCTATTCCATCGTCCGGTGCAGCTACACCTACGCCGTCAATGTCAATAACACCTGTCACTTCTGTATCCGCTCAGCCTTTAGCATCGTCAAAGAATACGAAGGCCGAGATGCCAAATGGCGGTAAGTTGGGTTCGCGTTCTTCCGCAATACCTTCCGAAGCTCAGCAGCCTGTAATTGCGGCTTCCTCTACTACACAGTTCTTGAGCAGCAGGTCCAATGTTCAAAGTAGCGTTAGTATATCTGGAATTAGCGTGAATGTTTCTCGGACACTTAGAAAGAGGCCCACAGCTATGGATTTGGACGCTACTTCTAATCAGAATGTGAAGTTCGGAAGCGATAGGTCCAATGGTAAAATGGTAATCGAAATGACCGATTCGGATGATAGTGATGCCGAAGGAGGAAAATAATAGCAAAATTATTTCGAATCCGTTTCAAGTGCCCTGACCTGACAGATGTGTATGTGGGAAGTGTCTTGGTGTCCTCCCGCATTGGATTGGTTCTGACTTGAACTAGAGGATATAGATGCGAACGAAGTTTCGATGGTTATAAGATTTCGAAGTCCTATGATTGATTGATTGATCAATGCACTGGTCTGACAACTGCCGCTGAGATTACTGCTCGACTATAGTATTGTGCTTGCGCTCCATCTAGTTCGTCCAGTGATGTGACTATTGGCGTGAGCCTGCGTTTCTTTGAATTGTTTTTTGTACATACATGTTTTATTTACGAACTTGTTTTGTCTAAGATAGGATTTGTTTAACTACGGACGGGGGGATTGATCTAATCGACGAATCTTGGTTATGTAGAAAAGTGGGATTGATTATCTGCTCATTACGATTATCGACTGGTGATTTTCTTTGGATTTTTTTATAACGAGTTGCGTTGCAGTGTCAACTGGAGTCATGCATATTCAATTTGGGCACTTACACTCTAGAGACTATGCAACACGAACGTTCTAACAACTATATCAATTTTGATTGTGACTAATTTGAAAGTCCCTTAATATTGTCTGGCTTCGTTGGACTATGTCCATAGAACTTTGAAATTGTCCCACCATAACCGCAAATACGTGGAACAATTTGTCGAGAGTCCTATAAATTCCGCCATATCAAATGCCAGCGATGGGCAGTCAAAGTAATGATAAACTACTGTAGCAATCAATATGAGCGGGGGTGTTGCCCCTGAGCTGCAGCAGGGTAACGGGCACTGAGGCTGAGTGCCGTTTAAAATGGCCCTTATAGCACGAACTTTGGCGGCTTATTACGACGCATAACCCTAACCTCATTGTGCTATAGGTGCAAAATAAGGGCTGAGCGGTAGTGGTGACGTAGACTCCGCGTATCGCACTCCGAGGTTGCCTAATCGAAGACAGAGTATCCGTGGGACTCTCGGCTGGCACAATATCTATTTTAGTGTTCGGAATATCAATGTCGCTTAGCTCTAGGTCCACTATATAGCTCTCTCCTCAGTTTCTGCTACTAAGGCATGCCATAACTGGATCTTTGTTCTTGGCCCCACCATGGTTCAAGTTCACGCTGCACAAGGCGGAGGACTTCCCCAGGACGAGCAACCTACGAGTCTCAAGTACCATATTATTCAGAGCGGCGGATCGGACTATTACTTGACCACGAATCCTAATCAAAAGCACATTAATGATCCAATAGGGCCCAGTTACTATGTCCGAGTGTCGACCGCTTCGTCTAAGAGATCTGCAGACAAGTCAAATCAAGTGTCGGTCGATGCCCAGAACGACCCGGATGGGTCTTTCTCAATCACTATATTTGTACATGACTATGACAATGTCTCGGTATCAAATATGGATTCCAATGACGATGAGGAGCAGCCAATAAATTTTCAGGAGCAAAATGGATTGTTAGCGCCAATAATGCACATAAGGAGAATAGATGGGGAGAGCAAAATGGCAGTTACGGTAATAGATAACGGCGAAAGTATATGGGAGACGACGGTGGCTCTTCATAGTGACCCGTACAGTGGAGAATCGAAGTTTGTGTTTCTGGATCCGTGGGAGAGGCAGTGGTCGTTGGCGGGCAAGGATGGATTCAAGTGTACCTCGTCTCTTAGTGATGAGCCAATATCAACGTTGGAGAAGAAGGTTTTAGCGGATTCTAAGGTACGTCTGGTTGGTGATTTAACCCCACACTTCTTCCACGTACTAACGTGAACCCTAGATCGGGTGGATCACCCTGGAGCGACCGGCTCTGAAAATGCTTGACCTGATGGTCGGAGTTAACATGGCAGTATATTGTTTTCGAAACTATGAGTTCAATCCTTCGAGACTCACTGCTATCGCGACGGGTATTCTACATGCCGATTTGAATACCACCAAGACATCACAAGCTAAAGCCAAGGGTAAAAAGACTAGCTTTGCGATAGGTTTCACAAAGAAGAAGGGGAAAGACCGAGGGATTCATTCTAAATACTCTAATAAGACGCAAAGGGAAAAAGAAATTGTAGATCCCAGTCTGGAACCGGTTCACAGTGCGCAAAATGAACTCAAGACTATGAATCAACACAGGTGGCAACCTCCAGAGCTTAAACCACGGAATGCAACACCAGCGGCCGTCCAGCCGCCTGCCAGATATCAACCGAAATCGACAATCAGAAGCAATGGATCATCGGAAGAGCCGTCGCCTACTCAAACACCGTCCGGGAACACCACGCCGACAGTTCGCAGCGCCAGTCAACAATCTCGTGCGCATATGGTTATCCTCCCCATGTCTAGCGGCGAAGTCCAGCAGACACCGTCAACAGACGCACCGGTGCAATATCCACGAATACCCGCAATTGCATCTCAAACGGCGGATGAGCCTAAAATTCAAACTGTCCGACGAACTCCATCGTTGCGACCGGAAGTCTCCCGTGACGAAATACCGCCAGCCTTACCTAGTCGACCGATGAAGGAGCCTTTCAAAGCCAACCTGCACAGTGATAGTAAGAATGGGACAGACATCCTACCGCAACGTCGATACCCCTCTACTGTACCTCCACGTCAGGACCCTGGCCGGGCGAATGCGATTTCAGCAAACACTCCAATGCCAACCGATATTCATCGCCGATCAATGTTCGTTCCATCGACGACTAAAACATCGGCTTCTCCTACCGTCTCACATGGCCCTCGTCGTCCACATTCTATGATCCTGCCGGAATCCACTACTCCTAATGGAAATAGATCAAAGCCAAACTACCAGTACGCGGCAGAAAAACAAAAGGAGAATTCGCGTCGACCACATTCTCAGACGGATTTACCTGTTCCCAAGAGTCCTAGTGATAAGAAGAAAAAGAACAGGTTAAGTATGATATCCATCATGAGCAAGTTCCAATAGATAGTAAAGTGCTTGTGCTGGTACATGTAACGTGGTGGATGAAACGGAGTAATGGTGCAAAATTTGAATTTTGGATACATTTCCCAATACAATATATCACATTGAGTGTCACCAAAATAACGTCCAACCATGTCATCGGACTAAATCACAATCATTCCCTTTTTGCTTCAATCCATTTCTTACCGGGATGCGGGACAAGCATCCCCACTTGCAGCTTGTACTGTTCGTATGCAGGGTACCGTTCTGCAGAGATTGACTCTGTAAATCTAGTTGAATTGATGACGAAGATGACGAAGACGAAAGGGCCAATTATGGTCCAGTTAAAAAGTCGCCCGCTTACATAGGAACTCCAGAAGTACAGTGAGACCCATATTAACTGTTCGGCGAAGAAATTAGGATGCTACATTTCGGTTACGTCAGATACACCCCAAACCAGCGATTGGTGACGAAAACATACTCTAGAATAAGCGTATGGACCAATAGTGCAAAATCCTCGCTCGAGCTGAGCTTTCGTGTAGCATGAAGTAATCTCAGACGTTGCCTTATACTTCGCCTTGGCGACTTGATAGTCTATGTGCAAGTCACCATTAAAACCAATTATGACAATATCCGAATGCAGATGTGGCGGTTACCTTGTTGATATCTGTCGCACAAGTACTCGAAGCCAATTAAGCCACCATAAATGCATAGGAAGGCATAGTCTCCCAAATTTAGACTTGAGTTGCCTGCTTGCCATAATATACATTCTGGCATCGTATTGTTAATCAGCATTAGTGGCTGATATATACTGACGAAGAAAATACTGAAAAAAAACAGTTTTATAGGGTCGTTGTTCATGCCTGCTTTGAGCTTCGTCCACCTATGGTCTTCCAACCCGGAATATGCGCCGCGCCTCGCAAGCAGCTCCATCAGATGGTATGCCCAAAACGCTTGGAATGGAAGTATTAACAAAAGTCTATAGGAAATATTTCCTCGTATGTATCCGTGTACAATATAATTCAGCGTGCACGCTAAGGATATCGCGGGCCATAACTTGTCGATCTGGCGATAGTTTAGCCACCGCCTATTCATGAGAATACAGACCGCTCACCAATGTGAAGTCATATTTCTTCCCTGTATGGCAGCTTATAAACGTTATAACCATGAGCCCGAAAGTGATCAAAAGAGTGCTCGTAAATGGGTGACTGGTTATGTAGAAATCATGGAAGATGATATCCCGGCTAAAATATGCCTTAACCAATCCCCACTCGGAGGCAGCAAAGGGACTTATAATATCCATAATATGTCAATCTCACCAGTGTCAAAAGTAAGTTCTTCGTCTGCAGGGATTTGACAATATCGTGCGTTAGATTATAAATTGACCTGTGTATGAGATTAAGCTGGGTCGTACAGAGTAGGTTAAGCCGCATGAGATCTGGAAGCCTAAACTAACTCCGTCCACGACAGGCGGCGAGGAAATCCAAAATATTCTCGAGACCTTAACGTTCCGCGAGAGATCATACACGTATCACAGTCGCCGCTGTCGTCGACAAGTGTATGACATATGCCGTCCAGGTAGCAAATTTAATTAGATCACTGTATTGCAAAGTTAAAGCTTACAGATGTTAGTTGTAAAGACATTCGGACAGGCCTGGCTCTTTGCCTCCAACGGTCGCCATGCGTATTAATTGACCGCCACACGCCGACAGAATGTATGGAGAACCCAGAACTACGGAAGGACCTGCCAGAACAGTGTTTGGCTAGAATGCGAAGCTATGCTCATTGCAGGTGCGTATATCCTTGTCTTCTCAGGGTACCTGAGTGCTGATCAAGATTAATTTATAGACGAGGTATATTCGATATGAGGTACGTGCTATCGGCATCCGTTTATTAGGTCCGGAGTTGGAACTAATGCGTTGGGCAGAAAACGATTTCGCGGCAACGGTCCTCTTTCCACCGGTGTATATGACGAGGAGTATGAACGAATATCGAAAGGGGAATTTGATCCGGCAACGGAGCTTGACAAGGTTTCGAAATTGCTATAGCATGAGCGGTCTTCGATTTTGATTCGTGGTTCATTCAGCCGATGGCCGCTTGGAATGATTAACTCTGTAATCTCAGAACGATTGTACATAATATACATTGACCAGGTTCTTCAGCGGAATCGTCAACCCCCCAACTTCATCATCAGATGTTCGTGCTGATTTTTGTGAGAAACAGACAATCTTGGGAACTTCAGTATGTCGGACTATACATAAAGCATGAGGATTACGTTTGTTCCACGTACAGATCAAGAGATGTTGCATACTGGCCTACATTTCTAATCCTTTAAAAGTTTGTAAAATCTGTTTGACAATATAATAGACAGGGGCCAAACTAGCTTTTAACTGGGCTCTGATTTCACCAACCCATTGCGCTCAACACCTTCCATCTTGTCGGCCGAATCTCCATTGACTACTGATGACTTCTCGGCAGCTGCAGGTCCTTGATCAATATTTCCAGTTCTCTCTTTGTCGATATGGGTTGTCTCGTCATTCTGCAACAACGTATAAGCACCTGCGCCTAGCCATTTAGCGTACATGTCATTCATCAACATTTGAGCCATGTCAGCGTGACGAAGTTCCTGTCTGAAAACAGGCTGCTTCAATAACGTCAGAACATGAAGACAATTCGGGTATCTATTAAGAAGTGTCACAATAATATTCCTCGACAGCGATTCCTCCAAATGCTCACATCAAATATTTCACATATTCTGGTTTTCGCCAATATTCCAGATATTCTAGATAATTGATAAACCTTTCGTCTTCCAAGTAGTTGTTCTGAGCCAAGAAATTGGCATATTGCGGATTCGCCAGAGCTTGGACAAACTCACCACTTAGCAAAACTACTAGCAGAAACCATTTCCGTAATATTCGCATACCTCTAACTCAACCTCAAATCTCGTCGGTGGTGGCTCGACCTGCGACGCCTCTACGGCCTGCTGAGGATCCGAATTCGGCAGCGGCGGCGGCCCAGGCAGATTCTGCATTACAGGACTAGTTCGCGAAACTATGGCATTTATCAATCAATATGCCAGATTAAAATTGGCAGGTTTCACTTCGCAGTTAAAACGCCTGACCAAGGAAACCCGTGAATGAAGGCTGTCATGTCACCCATGACGTGCTGCGGCTTCTGTTTGTTGGTAACTTACCGCCCATTTATTTAGAGCAACTTTACATTAGCAGCCGGTTTTATCACCTCCCACGGCCTTCATATCTCTAACAGTCGACCTCGGATTTCTGAAACCGGGAAGGTTAGTCTCGACAGCCATGCCGCAAAATGCTTCGTCCACGCCACCGCAGGAATCTGCGGATCAAACAACAGTTCAGGAAGCACAAGGACCAGTCGTCGATAATAGACAAACCGAGCCCACCGAGCCTACTACGACAAGTGAAACAGTAGCCGGACCATATACGGATGCAGCACCGAATGGCAGTATAGGCGTCGTACTTGAAGATTCTGAGATAGACACAGCACTGTTACCTGTTCATATCCAACCCCCGACACCTCCGTTAACGCCACCTCCGGCATATCCCAGGAGATATGTCGGCGGACTTGTCACCTTTGAGCAGCTATGCATATTTTTAATCTATCCAACGACTATTGCCGTTGGGAGTCTCATATCGATCGTATCCCCGCCAGAGAGTTATTTTGGGTTGAGAACAAATTTCTTCAACGTGTTCTTTGTGAAGAACGGATGGTTTTGGACAACAATTACGTTCATGGTTCATTCTATTAGACTTCGAATATCAAAACCGAGCAGACTAGCGATACGGTATACTTTGGCGACTTTGTGGTGGTTTTTGTTCACGCAGTGGTTCTTTGGTGCCCCAATTATGGATCGGGTGTTCATTGGGACTGGCGGCAAGTGCTTTGTTAGTGATGTGGAGAAAGAGTCTGGGCAGGAAAAGCAGATACACGACAGCTGGTCATCTTTTGGGTGTAGACATGTAAACGGAGAGTGGGCCGGTGGTCATGATATTAGTGGCCATTGCTTTTTGCTTACTCACGCCAGTCTTTTCCTGTGGTTTGAGTTGCTTCCGGTAATTATGGAACGGGGGCCGCTGCTGCGGCAAATCAACACCAAGGTGAGTTATGTTAAAGCCTCAGCGTGGTCAGTCATAACTCACAATGTTATGTCTAGATCGTTTTTATGTTGTTAGCTCTCTGGTGGTGGATGCTACTGATGACCGGCATTTACTTCCATACGTTTACGGAGAAGGTGCGTTGCTCTGCAGGATTATTGGGGGCTTACTTAACATTATCCACAGATTACGGGATGGCTTTGTGGCATTGCTGAGATCGCAGTCATTTATATTTTGGTGCCGAAAAGTAGGATATTAACTACATTGGTTGGTGCTCCTGGTGTTTAGAGTCGGTCAGAGATTCGTTGGCAGTTGGGGTTGTCGGTATATCTCGTATGCATTGGTATTTGGAGTTACAATATTGTATAGACTAGAAGTTTGTATCTGTAGGCACTTTATTTCATAAGCCAAATAACAGTTAATTAACCATAGTAAGTTAACTTAAGGCAATAATGCCAGACGTTGGGTTAGGGTTATAAATTTTGTGACCGAGTGGCAAGCCATGTGTGGCCGTGCAAACGAGACCGCCAGCCACACGCTTCTCGAAAATTCGTCCTTACCCGGCTCCGCCAAACTTCGGTGTTCTTCGACGCGTTACTCAAAAATCAAAGTAAGAGCTTCGGCTGCTTGCCGTCGACATAATTATACTGCTAAAAACTACTTTGTAGGTCCTTCTCCACCTAGCCATATTCGCTCCATTGGTGTTGTGCACGCCCATCAGTTAAGCACGAACGACGTCATTGCATTCTCACAAGTCCGGTCGGAGTTCGAAAGTTGCATCCTTATAGGAACTCGCTGCGTGTTTTCTGCAGGTGAGACGCAAGACCATCGAAGGTATTAGGAGCCATTACTTGCGGGCCCCACTGTTTACGGACATAATCTATGATGAACGACGACGTTAGCATGACGGACGCTTCCCGGGTGGGAGGAGCGGCTGCTGAAATGTATAAATCGCAGGGAAATGAATTCTATAAATCTGGAAGCTATGGCAAAGCCATTGAATTATACACCAAGGCGGTCGAAGCAGATCCCGAGAATCCTATATACCGCGGTAATAGAAGCATGGCGTATACGCAAATTGGCGTGTATGAACGGGCATTAGAGGATTGCTCAAAGTCGTTGGAGCTCAGTCAGCAGAAGCCTGGCGAGTATGGCTCTAATATTCAGAAGACATTAGTTCGGATAGGGAAGATCCAGACAGCTCTTGGAAATTATGACGAAGCTATCGATACATTTTCAAAGATAAGTCCACCAGCTTCGGCTGGAGATGTACAGGCGGCATATGAAATGCGCCAGTACATGGCACAGGCAGAGGCAATGGCAGCCGGCGGTAACGTTAAGCTGGCCCAACACGCAATTAGCGGAGCGGAGAAACTTCTCGGACTCAACGTTACAGCTCCACGCAGTTGGCGATTATTAAAGGCCAGATGTTATATCGAGAGCGGTGAACTTGATCAGGCGGCATCAATTGCCGTAAATCTCCTACGAGAAGACAAGCAAGATTCTGATGCTCTAGTTCTGCGAGGCCGCGTGTTATACGCTCAGGGCGACAACGCCAAGGCGGCGACGCATTTTATGGAAGCTTTGAGAGTGGATCCGGACCACAGTCTTGCTAGGGAGCTACTAAGGACCAGTCGAGAACTGGAAAAGAAGAAGAACTTGGGAAACGACGCCTTCAAACGCGGAGATTTGCAGACGGCGCTAGAACTGTACTCTGAGGCTCTATCGATCGATAAGTGCAATAAGGGTACGAATTCGAAGTTGTATTCCAACCGTGCTACTGTCAACATGCGACTAAATCGATTCGAGGATGCCATTGCAGACTGTAATGCAGCATTAGAGCTGGACCCCGACTTTATTAAGGTCCGCAGAACGAAAGCGCGGGCGCTAGGTCAACTTGATAAATGGGACGAAGCGGTCCAAGAGTTCCAAAAGGCTGTCGAAGTGGATGCTTCAGATTCCAACCTGCGGGCCGAACTTCGGGAAGCAGAGCTTGAGGTTAAAAAGGCCAAGCGGAAAGATTACTACAAGATACTTGGTGTCTCCAAGTCAGCGGACGAAACTGAAATCAAGAAGGCTTATCGGAAAATGGCTCTCATCTACCACCCTGATAAGAATCCTGATGATCCGACGTCGCATGAAAAGTTTAAAGATGTCGGAGAAGCGTATGAAGTGCTCTCAGACAGTCAAAAGCGCGCACGATACGATTCTGGTGTTGATCTGCAAGATCCTAGTGATATGTATGGTGGCAATATGGGCGCCGAAATCGATCCGTCAGTGCTGTTCCAAATGTTCGGTGGGGGCGGAGGTGGCGTCCCGCCCGAGTTCATGGGCCAGTTCGGCGGTGGAGGTCCTCCATACGGTGCACAATTTGGTGGTACACAATTTGGCGGGGCACAGTTTAGCGGGGCGCAGTTTGGAGGGTCACCGTTTGGAGGGTCGCAGTTCAGAGGACAGGGTCGCGCGCGAGGGCCTCCATCTGGATTCTATTCATTCTAGGATCCCATGACTGGGTTTTTCATGGTACCACGGCGTGTATAGAGCGAAATTGCTAGCCTCTTTTTCTTTGTTCGCAGTTATTGTTAGCATAATGACTAGTTAGATTGTTACTTTTATTTCGTTTGGTTAGGGCGCGATTAATGTTAGTTATAGACTTATAAGATGTTCATCGACAGGAAAAGTAAGTGTTCTTTCGCATGTACCAATGCATTTGTGATTATGCTTTACATTATGCATTAGTTGGTGAGATGCTTATACTATATAAGTTATCAGCTTAGAGTGGTTGGTTTGTACCTGGCATATCTTTGTACTTTCTACTCTCTATGAGCTCCTGGATTGACTACAACAAATTACATTTCCTACTGTGGTCGAGTAATGCCGACCTCCATGAACTTCCAATGTAATAAAATATCTGTGAATTGTAAAACATAGGTTGCAAATTGTTGCGGACACTAACCCATTACAAAGATATTGCATATTTACGTCAACTGTAAAGGAATATAACTGGTCGTTTATTGATGTCCATTCTGGGGGCAAAAACTCTCGCCCTAGAATTTAGGCACTGGCCGACTCACAGTTTTCGGATTTTTTAAGGTTTTGGTGACCTATAACAAAAGCTTACAAGATTCCACAGACAAACTACATTTTGACGAGTTCAGTTTGAGGTACCTACCCGCTTTTCATTCAGCCTTGTTTCTGTGTTCAACGCAATCCATCAAATCCCCGTACTTATTCTCGGATCAGACTACGGCTTGATCCAGGTTTTGAAGGAGTCATTATCTTCGATCACCCTCAGTGACTGCTCGAGAGCAGTTGCGGATACAGCCTTTTCCCGTTCTCCTCCGCGTCACTAGTCGTCACAATATCTGGCGCAACTCCATCTCGCGCTCCCTCGCGGTCCTCGGGTGCGGAGATTTCGTCTCACCCGCAAACGGCTTCGAATCTAACCGGTCAAATAGCACCGTTGTCCAATTCCTCCTCATTTTCCAAACCCCTCCACAATCAGCAGCAGAGTTCTTCGGCCGCATCATTGCCGTCGTCGCTGCCCCCGGGGGCGGGTGGTGGTGGAGGAGGAAGCTCGAATCTGTCTGGAAATCGGCCTACTGAGCTATCTAAGATCGTTGGTGCCCAAATTGTTGTGTTAGTATCCACCATCAAGGAAGATAAGTGGGATACAACGGTTAAGCAAATTCGACAGGTAATTGCATATATAGCAGAGACATTGTTCGACTCATCTAACTCTTTTGGGCATATAGCTTTGCGATCAAAACGGGTCCGAAGTCTATCAGAAATATTTTCGCCGACTGGTTTCTACGGTATCGTCGTCGCGTCCGCAAGACAATCCTGCCATCAAACGACTTCTTGACGAAGAAATCAACATACTCTGCTCCAATCCAACCCTATCGTACCGATTCGCTGATTCAGTTTCGACTCCAGATAACGACGCATTCAGAGAATTTAAGCTTCAGGACTTCTTCAATAATTTTCGACTGGACGCATTCGATCGCACGGTTTTATGTCTTAGTCTGAAACGCTCGTCAAATCAGGATTTACTAAATCAAGGTAATTTATTTATCTGTCTCTGCATACATATTATCTGATCTTATTTCATTAGCTTTTGACATTCTCGAGGAAACATTTGGTCTATTTACAGCTACGATTCGCGACAAGACTCAGCGTACCAGCGTCCTTACAGAGTCCAATATTGTCGAGCTTTTAAATCAATATCTTCAAGAGCCACTTCCTCCATTCTTCGACGTTGTAAACTCATTAAGTTTGTTCAGTGCAGTCAAAGCCAGGTTTTCTCCATCATCTCCTCCTGCTTCAATCGCCGCCATTATCGGTCCAAACGAAAGCCAGCAGTCGATGGACACGTTGACGAAACTGATCTCATCATCCGGTCCAGATGCATTGTCATCAGTCCAGGATCTCGCTTACGATGGCAGCTTGATAGTGCGGATTGCAAATGAGGTCTCGGATCCGGAAATACTCCGCCAATTTGCACATTTCAAGCCGTACTTGTTTACACTTGACCTTTTTGCGTATTTGGCACGTATAGGTCATTATCCATTACAGAAGTTCGTTGATGAAGTTTTGTCAACTGAAGGACATGAATTTACTGTGGACATTCTTAAGTTCCTGGATATCAAGTCATCCACTGAATATCAGCAACAGCAGCAGCAACAACACGATCCGGAACTTATTCATCAAAACAAGAGTAATACGCTACCTCTGCATGTGCAAGTCGTCTACGAATTATTACATGCTTTATTGACGCAGTATGGTCTAAGCTTGTTACAGTTTCTTGACATTTGTTAACCCATATTAGAACGACTCCTGTAGACCTCGTCGAACTATCGGAGCATGTTCAAGCACAATGTATTCAGACGTATCCTCGTCTCATCAATCTTGGCCGCGGCCACGACACGGCGATCTTAGTTAACAGTGCCACCAATACATTTTCACCGGAAGTGGAAAAACAGATGAAGTTCTACTATCAAAAAATGTACGAACAGGGAATGAGCATTAGTGAAGTGATCGGTCTTCTGCAACAACTTCGGGTTTCGGATGATCCCAACGATCAAGATATATTTGCTTGCATGATTCATTCCCTTTTTGACGAGTACCGATTCTTCCCAGATTATCCTCTCTCGGCATTGGCAACTACGGCTGTGCTTTTTGGATCTATCATTCAATTCCATCTGGTTGAAGATATGCCATTGGCTGTCGCGCTTCGGTTCGTTCTGAAGGCTTTGAAAGAGCCGCCGGATGCGAAAATGTTTAAGTTCGGACTCCAAGCGCTGATGCAGTTCCAATCGCGATTGGAGTCATTTCCGCAGTATTGCTCGCTGCTGCTACAGATCCCTTCTTTAGAAGCTGTGCAACCTCAACTTATGACGAAATTGCGGTCAATCACAATGACTGAAAGCGCTGGTGAAGAGGACTCGGAACGGCGGAACGGTGATGCATCGCCGCCACCGCCACCACCCTTCAGATCCCTCCATCTGGATCCGGTGAGTCCAACTGAGCAGCCATCAGAAGACCCAACCGAAGACGTACAGGACAAAGCTTTGTTCATCGTCAACAATGTCGCCCGCAGCAACATTGAAGGGAAGGCCAAAGAGCTCAAAGAATTATTGGATGAGAAGTACCATCAGTGGTTTGCATCCTATCTTGTGGATACACGAGCCAAACAGGAACCGAACTATCACAGTATTTATATTCAATTGCTTGATTATGTTGGTACCCCGCATTTAAACAAGCAGGTGTTGCACAATACGTATGCTAGCATAATTGCGCTATTGAATGCTCCAGATACCATCATGTCCTCTACGGAACGCGGTCGATTAAAAAATTTAGGCTGCTGGCTAGGATTTCTGACGCTTGCGAGAGATAAGCCTATCAAGCACAAGAATATTTCTTTCAAAGATCTGCTAATAGAAGGCTTTGATACGAACCGATTAATTGTGGTTTTACCATTTACTTGCAAGGTCTTAGAGCAAGCGTCTAAATCGTCGATTTTCAAGCCGCCAAATCCTTGGCTAATGGGGATTTTGAAGTTGATGGTGGAATTATACCAGTTCGCTGAGTTGAAGCTCAATTTAAAATTCGAGATCGAGGTCCTGTGTAAGAATTTGGACCTGGACATTAACACGCTAGAACCGGCGACAATTATTCGAGATAGACCACCGAAGAATGACTTGATAGATTCAGCGAATATTGCGGTCACTCCTGAACTTGGCCAGGTCTTTGACAGACTGGCTGCTTATAACAACCGGGTTGATGTGCACGAAATCTCGAGGCCGGCCGACTCAGCAATCGCTCCTCCACTCTCTGCTTCATATCCTAACATTCAAGCGAGTAGACAGTTCACAACGCATCCGTCGCTTAAGAAACTGCTCCAACTTGCCATTGAGAAAGCAATTCGGGAACTTATCAACCCTGTTGTGGAAAGATCGGATACTATTGCGCAAATCGCTACCAAGGAACTAATTACTAAGGACTTCTCTCTTGAGCCGGATGAGGACAAACTTCGCAAATCTGCTAGGAATATGGTTGACTACCTTGCCAGTAGTCTGGCTCTGGTTACCTGTAAGGAGCCATTGAGGCTGACTATCGGTAACAACTTGCTCTCACTACTCGTGTCCAGTGGATATTCCGAATCATCGTTTAGTCCGGAGGTTCTTAGTGCCGCGGTCAATGAACATCTTGACGCAGCCTGTGCGATTATTCAGAAGGCTGCTAGCGATAGAGCGAAAGCAGATCTTGATGAGTTATTGGCATCGGCATATTCCATGCGTAGACGCCATAGGGAGCTGCGTCCGAACCAGACATTTGTGGATCCACAGGCCTCTCGCTACGCCTTGTCCTTACCCGATCCGTTCCGACTGAAGCCTCCTGGTTTGACAAGGCAGCAGTTGAGTGTATACGAAGATTTTGGCAAGTTCAAACTTGGTAGTTCCGGGGCGCTGGACGGCCTGCCGCCTGGAGAACTAGGAGCCGCTGATTTCGCGAGCCCGTCGCTAGCAGTTCAAGGACAGCTACAATCTCAGCCCCAGCTTCCGACACAGCCAAAGACACCGGTACAGCAATCCATTCCACTGTCCTTGCAGGTTGGGCAGCAACGTGCTCACCCTCAAGCTCAACAACCGAGAATGATGCCACTTTTGCAACAGCAACAACAGCAACAACAGCAACAACAGCAACAACAGCAACAACAACAACAACAACAAAAACAACAACCACAACAACAACAACCACAACAACAACAACAACAGGGACAGAAACAACGGAAGAGGCGACGAGGAGGCAGACAAGACAACCAAAGGAGAGAGCAGCAACCACAGCTGTGCA
>JANJPG010000095.1:0-18181 GCA_030407185.1 Lipomyces yarrowii
GTCTGGGGCGGGGTCTGGGCGTCCGTGGTGTGCTTTTCCGATCTATTTCTTTTAACTGGTTTGCTGGGGGCGGCCGGGATTTGGGGGGGGCAATTTTCCTTTTTTTTTTTTTGTTTTATAGAGCTGATGGTTTTTGCAGCTGGCATTGTATTTTCAACAGGGACTTGGTTGTATAGCAAAAAACGAGTGATTTCCGAATCCCAGCCATCGGACTTAGTTTCGTGATTTATATTTTTGTTATTTTTGTTTTTAAGAAAACTAAAAGTAACAGGTTCCCCTTCAACGATGGGGACGCGTTATGTAAAATAAATAAAGTTGTTTACCGTTCACTTTTTTTCTCCTACTGATCTCAATGACATTTTTTCTGAACGAATGACGTTATGTAATAACATAAGGAGGACTTATCATTCATACATCCACAAATATCTAATGTACAGGCGCTAAAAATACCATTACAATGACCGAACCCAAACAAAGCAATAAATCAATCAACACAAATCCCATCCATTATCAGATACAACAAAGTTACATCCAACAGCCAATTACACTAAAACTGATATTTAGGGAAAGGCCGGAGAATGAAGACGGAGACGAGAAGAATGGATCGTAGTATACAAGCTAAGAAGTCAAAGAGTTTACAACTCCTGGCTGGCGCCCTTGGGTGCCTTGCCAGACTTCTTGGGCAAGAGGTTCTGGTGAATGTTGGGAAGAACACCACCCTGAGCGATGGTGACGTGACCAAGAAGCTTGTTCAACTCCTCGTCATTTCGGATGGCGAGCTGGAGGTGACGGGGAATGATACGAGCTAGAGGATAAGTAAGCAAATTGGTCGATTATAGAAGGAAGGGCATCATGTCCAGCCATCTGAATTTTTGCCCAATCCCAATCATCAACAAAAATCACATACTCTTCTTGTTGTCACGAGCAGCATTACCGGCCAACTCGAGAATTTCAGCAGCCAAATACTCAAGGACGGCAGCAAGGTAGACTAACAATAAATTAGCATTTATTACGAGGTAAAAAAAAAAACCACAGCAAAAGCAGCTATAGAAAAATCAAGATTAAATAGTATATACATACCAGGAGCACCAGCACCGACACGCTGAGCATAGTTACCCTTGCGCAACAGTCTGTGAACACGACCGACAGGGAAAGCGAGACCAGCCTTGGCCGATCTTGATTGGGTAGCCTTAGCACCGGAAGCGGCCTTGCCACCAGATTTTCCACCAGAAGACATTGTTGATTATGAAATGCGCTAGAGCAAAAGTTGATATAGATTGGTTGTTGGACGTACGAGTGCAGTCGTAGATATTGGGTGGCAGTTCTGATGAAATTGCGCGGGCAGGGGGAGGGCCAGAGATATTTATATGTGTGGGCGGCGCGGGCGCATCAACTCGTTAGTTTTTGTGGGCGAGCGCCAAACGCGGACTTGTTAAATAAGTTTGCGCGTTACACAGGGTTTGGTCCCAACGCGGGTGCGCTCAATGCAAAATTTAGGGTGCGAGCGCGTTGATGCGGTCCCAGCCACACTCACATATAAAACCCGCGCCCTCCCCCCCTCTCGCCCGCCTTTGACTTCGTTCTGCATCCACTCCATTCCCATCGCACACTACCGCACAATCAGTTCTACTCACTCAACCAATCGAATAATTTAAGTAGAAATGCCGCCAAAAGCTGCCGAGAAGAAGCCCGCCACCGCTGGCAAGGCTCCCGCCGGAAAGGCACCTGCCGAGAAGAAGGAGGCCGGAAAGAAGACTACCGCCCCCTCTGAGAAGAAGAAGCGAAGCAAATCTCGCAAGGAAACTTACTCGTCTTACATTTACAAGGGTATGTTTTTGCACAACTTGATTCGATGTCACAAAGTTTTTTTTTTCTTTTTTTGAATCGTGATCCTAACGTGTCTTTTAGTTCTCAAGCAGGTCCATCCAGGTATGACTTATCTCCGAGATGTGTCAGCATCGCGTGATCCATCGATTGGATTGTTACTTGGTTGTGAACGATGACTAATAATTTCGTCTTCAGATACTGGTATCTCCAACAGGGCCATGTCGATTCTAAATTCATTTGTCAACGATATTTTCGAGCGTATTGCCACTGAGGCATCCAAACTTGCTGCCTACAACAAGAAGAGTACTATCTCAGCGCGTGAAATCCAGACTGCTGTTCGTCTCATTGTACCCGGTGAACTTGCCAAGCACGCTGTCACTGAAGGTATGTTATCGACTGTTATTTGATTTGGCGATCTTTCTTTCTAACGTCTTCATCATAGGCACTAAGGCTGTCACCAAATACTCTTCCTCCGCAAAGTAAGAAGGTCATTGACGATGAGATAAGATATGTTGTGTAGGGAATAGTGCTACGGTGT
This sequence comes from Lipomyces yarrowii, assembly GCA_030407185.1. NCBI lineage: Eukaryota > Fungi > Ascomycota > Lipomycetes > Lipomycetales > Lipomycetaceae > Lipomyces > Lipomyces yarrowii. Next base: position 2,366 of record JANJPG010000095.1, read on the forward strand.
CCTTTTTTTTGTTGGTTATGGTTTATTATGGGCTGGTTGTGTTTCTATCCCAAAGTATCGCGTTTCCGGTTCTTTTCGCGTGCTTTCGTGTTTTATTAGTCTTATGTACATTATCTTTTGTAACAATCTATGTTAACGTGTAGCAAAGAAAATATACTTTAATTTTCTTAATAATTCTTATCAATCTATAAAAACGCGTCAAGTTTGGCGTGTCCGCGTCTAGAAGTTTCAATGTTTTGATGGTCGCGTGGCTCCTCCAAACTTGCAACACGTCTTGCGGGATCCCGGTTTTCTGTCCATTTGAATCTATTGGCAACATAAGGCTAAAATCCTTTATATAGAATCGTCACAAGTTATTTTAACAGCCAAAATTCGCAAACATATATATTTTTTGCGCGTGTTATTATAAACCTTCATTGGCGAAAGATGTGCGTGCTGGAATCTACCTAGATTTGATCTCGTGCTGTGTATGCTTAGGCACGCAATGTAAACAAACAGGCCTGATCGCAAAACTCTTGATTTCGACATGGGAATAATGCATCTCGTCACTATTAGATGTAACTAATAATGCCACATTCATAATTTTAATCGCCTAAGATGTGCTGTGCTGGGCATAAACCGATTAACCCTTACCCAGCACTGTCGTCAGCGCGTTTCCTACAACGCCTCGCGGTCGTACGTTATTGATCTGTAAAGATCCTGAAGGTGAGGCCCTGGCACCCATTGCTGCGGAAAATAATACCGCATAGGCGATGGCAAAAGCGGCGCATTCGGAATATTCGTGGAATCTATCAAAGTCTTCTGGAAGAAAAGCGCCGATGGCGCGGGGCGCGACTCCAGGAACGTTAGCAAAATGATCAGTTTAATAGCTAGTGACCTCATTATGTAATACGTACCAAATAGAGTGAGTTCGCCTCGTCGTTTGGGATTCTCAAGCAGAACACCTACAGCATGGCGTCAATCCAACGGATTCAATAGCAAATCTTACCAGATTATTACTTACTCCATCCACACATAAAGCTTCCGAGTGCCGGACCAAGTGTATCATCCCACCTCACTCTTTTAACCTTGGGAAAGAAATATGGGCCCGCCCTTGTTCTCGCAAAACACACGGAATACCAGGCAAGCGCAACAAACATACCCAAGAACGATGCAGACCTGCAAGCGCTAAATAGAGCATTCGCCAGATTTTGCACGTTAAGTCTGCGCCGAGACCGAACCAAAAAAGCCATATTCAATGGAGCATAAATTGCCAGCGCGGACACAAAAGCCCGCGAAAACCGGATAGCCGCATGGACTTCGCAGTTTCCCGTCTTATTGGCATGAACGATTGAACATGGAATCGGAATCGTTACTGCTGGATCGCCGTATTCCTTTGGTAATCCAAGCTTTTCACAGAGAGGTTCCAGAACATGCGCACATCCTGTATCTTTCCCGTAGATAAAGTCGCCGGATTTGACCAGTCGAAGAGCAGTTAAGAGACTCGTGTCCATCTCTGCGAACCTTGTAATCCAATGGTTGTACGATACGGGCAGCCGTGTTGGATGATAGAACCAAGCGTACATCACAACTGTAGCTGATGCCACAAACCCGTAAATATCTGTTGTTCCATAGTCAGGAATTGATATTCCATGCAGCGATTTGTATCTTGTCGAGACATGAATACGTCGGTAGAGATAATCGATGGCTGATGTCACGGTGAACAAAGTGTGATCGATCGTTCGTCCGTGCTCCTGTCTATTCCTGACTTGCTCTTCAGCCGGAAGGGCAATATCTTTTGTCACCTCCCGCCTGAGAAGATGCTGGTGCCATCGTAATGTACATCCACTTGCAATCATCGTTACAATAAACGATGCTAAACGCGCGAGCCGGTATGACTTTGACAGCTTTAAGATAATGACCTCTGTGATTCGCGAAAATGAAATGGAGGACGCAAGTAGCGCGGCCCAGAATATTGGAAGTTCATTGAGAGCTAATGCTGAAAGGAAAACATGCTTCACTCCGCTCAAATATTTGCGCACGGAGTCATGTCTCCGAAGAGCACGAAAGGTTATGTTAAGGACACGAGGACCAACCACGGCCGCATATGAAAGTAGAAATGCTCGCAGTGCACTAAAGGCTCACGTTAGAAATGTTACAGGAACATATACTCACAAAAGCGAGAAACATACGGTATCACTGCCGGATTTCTCGTAATGGCCACAAGAACCATTCTCTGCAACGTCCTCAAATTCCCCGGACTAGAACTCACTTTGAACGACATATCGAGATTATGTCTTCCTCGTCTAGACGGTCTAGTGTGCGCAAATGAGTCGCATTCCGGCACAATTGACATGTAAAGATATTTTAAGCGTCCGGTCTGCAGCACCGGCCTTGATCTGAACTGGGCGAGCGTTTACGTGCACCACATGAGTCCAATTACAATCGCATAGTTTCCATTGACACCTAGTACTGCGTTGATCACTTGATATTCTAGATTTTCGGCTACTGGATCCAGTTATCTCATGCTTCAGACCGGATCGGCAGTTTGTCCCTTCCCCAGAATTAATTAATTGTCGGGCCGACTTTTCATTGTAAACGCACGTGAGCGTGCCCCGAGCACAGTCTTACCCGGCTTCATTCTGGCGTCGCGATTGACTTTGTTGATTGTGACGCGTGCAAAAGAACAATTCGCGTGTTTTCGACTGATGTTATTATCTGACGGATCTAACACAAACACACAATTAGTAATCGGTTTTTATTAGTTCTGAAGTGCGGGGCAAGTGGCCGATCAGATGGATTATGACGTTGGAGCTGCTACGCCAGTCCCTAAACATGGCACCAGCACACCGGGATCTAATTTGGACAAGAGGATTCAGAATATCCAAGGCATGTATTGGCTGTAATTTTATATTCACTGTATCCTTCACGGCTAAACTATCAAATTTATTGCTGTACAGATCAAGCCACGTCCATATGGGACAAACTCAAACGAAATCCTCAGGATCGAACCATTACACCAGCAGCCGAATCAATGATTGTGGCTTTAGAACAGCTTGCGTTCACGGTATCTAAGGGGAAGCATATGGCTGTTAGTGATACTACGTTGGATGATATTGGCACTCGTCTATGGAACGAGACAACAATTTTGATTAGAGAGGATCCCGAGGAGATCGACAAAACAGCTGTTTGCACAGGTGAGAATGGCGACATTTAATGCTGGTGTCTTGAATACTAAATAAATATTGATGTAGTTCGATGCGCGGCCTGTTTTTTAATCGACTGTGCCGAAAAGCTCTCAAAGACGAACTCGAGTGAGTAGGGACTGCTAACATCGGCATTGCCATTAATGCGCTAAGCTAGACCCAGGTGAATTCCGGATATTCAAATGCTACCTAAAAGCGTTGAAAATGTGCCTAGGTAAATGGCCTTCCTCCTACTACGTTGCGTACAATCGAGCTAATTACAATAGATCATGAAGAAGGCATATTAGCGACAAAGCTGGTTGATAAACTTTCAAAGGTACGCTAAGTCTCACCTTGAGCCAGCACTCAATAGTAACCAACGTAGTTGTACGACACCTTGCTCAAGAAGGAGCTACCACGATCGGCAAGCGACCAACGAACGTTTGCACTTGTATCTGTCGAGTATTATCTATGGCGAGTCGCACACGCTTGGAGGCAAGAGAATACGGCCTTGATGGACCTCATGTATTCAAAACTTGCTCCGCACCTCTCGTCGGTTAATATCCTATCTAAGAAACTCGAGTCGTTCGTCGACATATTCTATCAAATCGGCACAGACTTCCTGCGAAAGAAGCAATATGAGAATGCCATTAAGTGGCTCGGTTTGGGAAAAGACTTATTACGTCACACTGATTCAGATGGAGATTTGAACGAAACGACAATTGAGCTAAAATTTAATGTCATGCGCAACCAGAGTGAGTATTGCTGGTCGTAGTAGATCGTCCGGAAGTTGACCACTGACAGTTCGCGGACTAAATAATACCGGGAAGGTCGAAGACATTGCGAAGGCGAAGGATCTCCTGCGAGATATGGAAGATGTACTGGATGATATATGGTGGTACTTCATTTCGAACGAGTGCTAATTAGCTTTAATAGGAATTCCCCTCTACGATCTGGCTCTTATTGCTAAAGTTTGACGTGGCAAAGAACGATAAAACCGGCTCGCCTGATGCAATGTTGGACAGTAAGCGTCTCAAAGCCTATTTGAGTTGCAAATAGAGCGACTAACGCAGTGAAATAGTCATCATGCAAATGATATTTTTGGGGAACCTGACCGCGGCGTCATTCAAAATGTAGGAAATTGTTGTAAGAAAGGTCTACCGTCTGAGTATTAATTTCATATTTCTAGAATCCTGAATACAATACAAAGCCTTCTTAATCAAAAGTGCGTCGGCGAAGTATGTTTTCTTGTCATGCTGTCTGACTAACGTGTATTTTGGTGCAAGTCCTGTATTGGCTTGCAAAGCACTAGACTACCTTCTAACGAAGAAGCTGGCCTTGGTCGATCAGCAAGACTGGCTTCAGGACGCGTTCGTGCTTCGAGTGACTGCTCTTTCTAAGGACACATCCATGCAGCAGAAGGATTCGATTAATGCACTCGGCGCACTATTCGCAGGTAAGACACGTTCACGGAGTTGCTACAACGGTTCTTAGTTGATTGTGGTAGCTATGGAGAAATTGATATCAGAGCCAATCTCAGCAAATGCCGTAATTGGAGCTCAAACTGTAAGCGTGCATATCTGAAGTTTTAAGCAATGACTGACCCATTCTTGAGATTCTGTGGAGAATAGGCGAGTCCTACTTCGCGTCCGAGAAGTATGAAGCGTCGTTAGAATGGTTTAGACTTGGATTGCATCCAATTTTCTATAACTCCGGTGAAGTCAACAGGGCAAAGATCCACCGGTATTTGTTCTCTTATCCGTTGTATTTACGACCGCTAATTACTCTCCTTAGGAAAGTAATGCTCTGCGAGTTAAATTTGCAGAACTACGCTGCGGTCGCAGTGACATACAGTGAGATGCCGGTTGCAAGTCAGGAGTCACCATTGACACAGTATATCTTATATATCACTGCTCTAGCTACTTTTGACAACACACTAGGTGGGTCGGAGCTTATTATTTATTATGCTAATGGCGCCGACTGATTGCTGCTGTTACATTCAGCTCAAAATTGTTTGCAGAAGATTTCCACCTCATCAACTGCAGATGCGCGAATGATGTGTGCCTGCGCTATGGAAGCCCAGGAAAAAGACAACAAGCCAATAACCCTTACAGCGATGAAATTTATTGTGCAGAAGCTACAGAATAAAGACAGCGGAAACGTGGGCCAAGATATTCACGTGCCGGCCTTGTTAAGATGTGTCATTCGGCTAATGGTCCTTGAAATCGAGAAAACTGTCCCTAATAAAGCAGAACCTCAAATAGATCAATTATGTCAGTACTTTGAAAACGGTATGTTCCTATTAAATCTTTGATTTTTGGGTCTGTTTTGCTAATTGCACACAGCCTACTCTCTTGCCAAGCAATTAGGGTCAACACCTGCACTGGAGAGCAGTTTTGATGCAAATGAGTTTGAATGGTTTGCAAGAAATGCATACAATACAGCGCTGAAAGGTTGCAAACATTGGCCCCCTGAGTCGACATTACGATTATCCAACTGCTCTCTTAAATTTATTGCTCTATATCACGAAAACGTTGATAACAGTGACTCCCAGGCAATGGACATAATCCTGTGGCAACGCATTACGGCGGTGTTCTTGTCCTCGTCAGCAGCAATTTACTTGGCTAGATTAAAAGAGAATATTGCAGAACAGGTAGATAAACAATAACTTTTGGCAAATGTGTGGATGGTTTAATTAACATTTTTAATAACCAGCGAGAGTTATTCCAAATGGCTCGACGTCATGTACGCACATTTCGACAGGCCAGGGTGGAATACGTCGATTTTATTTCCGGAAGGCCCGAAATTAAAGACAATATCGAGGCAAGACAACTTGATCTACAAGCAAAGTTTGCGGCGATGTTGGCTTTCGATTTCGAAGCGGCTGCGAATTTGGAGATTTGGTCTGAATTGCCCAGCGTTACCGAGGTTTGTTGATTACTTGTGCAGTGTGGTGTTGGTCGAACACTAACAGACAGGAAATCTTGAAATTGAAGCCAGAACTACGGATATATGAAAGTTTGGTAGATGTTTTGCTCGCTGCATCTGGCCCGGTTGATGGTTGTTATCAAGTTTTCAATCTCCTGCTATATCATACTAACTCCTCGCAGAAACGCTTGTCGTCTTACAAGTACATTGAACTCTAGATTAATCTGTCCCGCGACGATGGGTTTATTACTAACGATGCTCCCAGATGATTCTGAGCGCAACACTTCTAGATCAAGACAACGAAATCGACAAGCTATCTCGCTGGGTGCGCTGCTTAGTCGCCGTTTCACTGCCGCGACGACAAGACGTCACAGAGCAGATCGTAAACCAGCTGCTAGTTAAACTCGGAGATTTCAAAGAGCGATATCCGCAAGAAGAAACACATTGGCTATGTATATGACTATGCTTGCCTGCACGGTAAACTGTGTTGTGGTCAACGTGACTAACACTTTTTTTTTCTTTTAGCTACAACATGCTGGAACTATGGTGTCGACTTGTACTGCACAAATAATATTGCCGGCTGTAAACGCTGGTGCGAAATAGCTATATCTTTGGCAGGTTTCGTGAACGAGACTATGGAATACCAGGTTCAAACTTTTTTTGGTCCACTTGATAGTTTCATTTGCGCTAACCAATCTCGATATTAGATGCAACAAAATTATCTCAGGATTTGCAATACTGACAATCCAGATGTTCTGTAATCTACTTGCTCCTCGTTGTACTTTTACTGTGAAATATTTAGTTCGTTCGAATGTACACAGCGATCTTGCTTTGAACCAAAATCTTTGTAGATATTTTTAAAACGAGGAAATTGAGCGTGACAAAGGAAACAAGCGAGTACCATTATATTTAAACCAGCCAAATACATTTTACAAGCACGGTACAAACAATAATGTGCCGCAACGAGCTTGGTCGCGCCCTTTGCAATGCTATCACCAACAATCAAAGATACATAAAAACTATTAAAACAGTGAGAGCAACCCCCCGCCCAATCGGTTTCCAACTTTTTGAACTTTGATGTGTCAAGCAAAACACGTCAGACCCGATAATACCGAAAATAAACAAACGCGAAACAAAACCCTCCCATAGCCAACTATAATATATGTACAAATACTAAAATTACAAAAAAAAATGTATTCTTTTTTATTTTCCAAGCATGTGCCACAAAATTTACTGCGAAGCAGTCGCCGCCTGTGATTCTTGGGTGATCATATGCTCGGCGACATTGTCCTCGTCCACAGCAAACTTGCGCTCACTGACATGATCTTCCTCGTTCTTTGACACCAATCCCGGAGCAATCCAAACCTTATTGGCAATTTTCTCTCCTTTCCCGTTTGGATGCGCATACATACAATCTGGATTTGTACATGATCTATCGAATCGGCAGGGAATGCTAAGCGGATGCGTAAAGATACAATCCAATCTCGTACATTGAGCACCGTTGCGGCACAATATTGCTGATTTTGGATGCCGGAATTTACAGTGTGGATTCGTGCAGTAAGGATAGAACCTGCAGGGTTCAAGACTGCGTCCGGACTCTTCGGGCGCAGGCGCGTTCGTCATTGTGACTTCTTCGGTTCTCATGGAGGCAGGGGATGGATGAGCCTTGTCGCACTATTTCAGCGTCAGCAACAATCGACAGGGGAATAAATCAACGATACAACATACATTCTCATCTGTGCATGCAATTCCGTCAGCACACGATTCGTTTCGAAGAATAAGGGCCGAGCCGTTAGCCAGTGTCGGATGTGCAAAAGCGCACTCTGCATTCGTGCATTTTAAACCAAACTTGCACAAAGGCGTCTGCTCGTTACCATTGTGTTGTGATGAGCTCGGCTTCGTCGAACCGTTGGACGAATTCCAAGATCCTTTTGCTTGATTATTATTCTGCAACTGATTTGGGACTGCCGACGTAGGCACAGCATATTGAGAGAATGCGGACTGCATGGGATTGCCACCATTCTGAAATGCACCAAGCTCCCGTTGCATATACTGAACGGCAGACTGATGCTGTTGCACGACTCTCATCTTCATCATTTCGCTCATGTGATTTCTTGACCACGACGTGCCCATTTCGAATAAAGGTGTGAATTGGTACAACCCTCCCGAGGTAACATATTTCTCGGCATCGTCTGCCGACATATCTTCGCCCACGTGAATCTTAGAGCAGGTCCCTCGCTCATTTGGGCAATTAGGATATTGACTGCATTTGAGTTAATATAACGGTCATCATTGCTAAGTACACTGCGTAATGTGGGGTATACATACTCGCAGATCTGTAGAGGATGAGGAAACTTGCAAGGCGCCACGTGATACGGCCAATGTCTGCATCTGTTCCTCGGAGTAAGCTCGACATGAACCTCATCGCCACGCTCATTGGGGTTGACATGCTGGCCGTAACCATTGTTATTTCGGTATCCGTTATTGGCATTATTGCTTATGAAGCCACTTATGTCAATAAATCCATTGTTCATGCCACGACCACGGTAACCAAAGCCATTTTGACGGCCATAGCCGTTACCCTGCTGGAGGTGACCGAATCGCTGTGACATATTGTTCTGCTTGCCTATAGAATATTGGCCACGAGGGCGACGCAGTTGGCCGTCGGGTCGCTGCTGCATCGCGCTCTTCATATTATTGAACAGTCGATTTCTAATCTGTCGGTCATTTGCTGGTCCAGTCGGTCTAGAGAAGAAATCAGTATCACGCTAGATGTAGATAATGTGAACAAAAGCTCGTGCTTACATGTTGACTTCATGATCTATTTGCATTTCCGACTGATCTTGTGACAAATTCCCACCTATATGTGCTTTCGAGTTCATAGTTGAATCAACCTGAGATGGCGCATGATTATTCAGTTCCTCCGTTTGCCTTTCTGGATCCGACAACCGCTTCAATTCTTGGAACAGCCATGTGGTGAAGTCGTTACTAAATCGATCAGGACCTAACAGCTCGCCGAGTTCATTGTGGATCTGCTCTGGGCCCTTACTGTTGCACATCATTACGGTTATGAACTCTGATATAAACGGCGTTTCGTCCTCAGCGAATCCTTCGTGCTGTAATCGCTGTCCGATAGATGCCTGAATAGCCTCTGCCAGGGGCGACCCGACTGTTAAAGTATCCATTTTTTTTCTTTCAACCTGCTTGACTATTTTACACTTGAACCCCAAGAAGAAAAATTAGGAGAACCACGCAGTCGTTTGACCGGACAAAATCGGCTTCCTATGGGATAATCTGCTTCGAACTTTGCAGATTGGTAGAACGTTTAAGTGCGAGATTTGCTCGCCACAGAAGTAAAAAGTCGATGGCGTCGGGTGCCCAAACGATGACCCATATTTAGTCACGTGAGCACATTCTAAGTAAGCCTGCCGGGTTTAGTACTGATTAAACGAGGCTGGCCACAGATCTGCAAAGTGCTATGTCTGCTTTTGAGGTTTCCACGAGCGCTTCCTCATTGGAAAATTGTTATGGTCTGTGGTAATACAAATGCAAACTTTAATTAGAAAGAGGAAAATGTAAAATGTAGTAGGAAACAAAAATAGTAACCCATATGATAAATATGTAGAGCATAGATGCCGTTGGTAGCCACAATAAAATACTATATAGACAAAGCCTCTTCTTCGACCGATCCATATATTTCTTGTAGAGAAGCGATTATATCGAGCAGCCCGTCATTGATCGACATTGTGGCGAGGACTATCACTATGTAAGTTTTCATTGCACATTGACACCCTGTGTCGTAATACGACTTACTAAATGCGTAAAAAAGTACAAAATCGTCTTCCGTGCCGGCGTCCTCGCTCAGCTGCTTCATACGATACTCGTTTACCTTCACGATCATCCGGTCACGAGCATGTACAGTATTGGGGAGATCATATGGAAGAGGTAAATTCAAACGAAGCGCAGCTGCGATTACTAAAGAGAGAAAGTCAGTCGGGCCATTTGGCTTTTTCTTTTGCTCAAAGTCACTCACGGTAAAATAGCAAGAAAATTCGATTGCTCAATTCTCTACGTTCTTCGAGGGTGTATGCAATCATCTGAGATTCCCGCTCGGACGCATACAGATCTTTCATGACCATTGACTGTCATTTTGCCTTAGAAAATGCTCGAATTGATTCACATCAGCCGGATTAACTTACATTCATGTTGTGGTAGACATCCAAGATTTCCTGCGTAGTGTTCATGATAGTTTCATAGTGGTTCTTTGGAAACGGACCCTTGAGTCGAAATTCGTTCTTAGCGGCGGACATCAACGTGCGCATGTTCAACAATGACTTCTGTAATTTCTGCTCGTCCCGAATAGTAACATATGGTTTCAATAGCTCGCCTCTACTGGTAAGACTGTTGAGTGGATCATTCTTCCAAAGCAATCCCATCCTAATCCACAGAATACTCAGTTTGCGTTTTAAGGTCGCGCGCGCACTCATCGGCCAAATGTACGCAGTAATAACTAGGCTCCATAAAACTCCAGTGGACACGGACACCAGACGATGAACTAAATTGGTCAATATCAATGTACTACATAATACATTCACAGTGAGACTTACAGGCAATATCACTAACTACAGGCTGCACCCCTCCTTCATCTTCGTTGTCGTCATCACGGTCAACGTCGTTCTGGGACAAACTATAGGAATATAGTGCTGTAAGATTAAACGCCAAGAGAACAAATCTGGATCAGATTAGTAATCTGTTCAGCTAGGATATACCTAGATGTTTATTTACCTTCCGAACGCGCCATTAGTTTTCCAACCGAGAATAATGCAAAAACAAGGGAACGCGATAAGCAGGCCTGTCAACGACAAAGCCACAGGATTGGACGGGAAAATATACCAGATCAACCAAGCAGAGTAGCATCCTATTACGGTCCCGCCAATCCTTAGGGAATCATATTAGCATTAGCCGGGTTGTGTGTCTGTTGTCAACGAACCAGCTTACCTGTACAATACAGACGATGTCGTACCTCCGATCGAGATATTCATCATCAGAACAAACGTCACTAATCCCCACTCTCCTCTGTAATGGCTGAAGATGTCTCGAGTCTGAGGAATGTAAGCGGGCAATGTGAATAGTAACGCGCCAACTCCAACTTTGATACCAAATCGAACATCATTCCTTCGGAACATTCGAAACGCACGCCACAGTTTCAATCTCCACGGGTCACGAGATGCATCTTTCTGATTCTTTGCACCGACATTATCATCGTTAAATAGATGAACGAGGTTCGAAGGAACTGTAACGTCCTCTTCTTCTAAGCCACCATTGCAGGCAGTCCGTTCTTTCTTCGGGTTTGTCTTCCAGAACAGGAGCCACCACCAAGACCTCGGGCGTCCACTCGCCACGTAGTCCTCATACTGTTTCAAAAGGTCAAGAATGCTTAAAATTTCTCGGGTTAAATCCACAAGACCCTGTGAAAATTGGCCGCAGGTCGAAGCTACTTTCTCTAGATGGATGGCAAGTTCCGCGCGATTTTCCTGCTGTGCAAATATCTCCTGAGCATATATCTCCTTTAGAGCTTTCATGCGAGCAGAAGAGAAGAGATCAAGAGCCTATTTCTTCGTCAACACACTTTTATGAAGTCGTCATCCAGTTCGCGAGACAGACCATGTTGAGACTGGGAGCAAATTGCGCATTCAAGCTCACGTCGTAAGGACCGAAACTTTGATCATTGAATGGTAAAACCTCCAGGATACCCTTGACAGTAAATGTAAGTGATTTCTGCAAGTATGATTAATACTCTATTTAAGGCTGTCTCTAAATAATATAATATTAATCCTACCATTGGCGGTCCTAAGTAGTATACAAAGATGTCAAATAGCTCGCCGCATGAGGACCTTGTGTCTCCTTCTTGAAGATTTGTCAAATGCCACTGCATCTGCCACGAGCTCCTCAAGCCACCCAGATGTTGCATTATGCTTTCGATAGATTTTATCAGTCTCAATTGGAGGAAATATTCTGTTTCTGTGCCACGGATATAGTGCTCATATTTAGCTTCTTGAAGGCTGGTATCGAGCGAAGATATGAGCTTGCCTGCGGCATTGAACAGTTCTTCGATTTCAGTCTTGCTTCCCCAGGTCCCTGACAAAAAGCTTCTGGTAATAATCACGAGCTTGATTCCTATATTAGATTCAGGTTGACCACAGAATTCAAAGTCTAAGGCTTACGATATGCGTATAAGTACCCATGAGATCTTTACAGGCCTTTTTCAGTCTACTAATTGCAGTCACCGGAAACACTAAAAAGCAAACTGTGGCTGACAGAAACACACCAAGATTCACTAAAAGACCGACCTGCAGAATGTTGGAGAACGATACTCTTCCTTCCTGCACCGAGCCCTCGCGCACTAGGATCCTGGTAAACGCGGTCGACGCGACCGAGCAGGCAGTATTGAATGTCTGTTTCCCCATTTTATGCTTCATAAGTGCAATTGATCCTAGGCCGCCTGCGCAAAATACGACTAACACTATGGCATGGCCGACCCATAGCAGATCAAGTTTTCTGAATACTGCTGCCGTCACCATGCTGCAATACGAAAGGAATGTGCTATAGACCAGAGCGAGTTCGGCGAATGCGAGCGCTTCTATCATGCTTCCTATTGTTCGCGACGGATGGAAATAAACGGTAACCGTCGCTGTCAAATGCTTACTGTCACCGGTTCCAAGCAGTGACGATATTGTTGACGAAAATACGGTGAAAGAGGCAAGGAAGTATGTTAAGGAACATTTGAGCGGCCTTGTAAACTCGCGGAAGAATATGTGGTCGTGAATCCACTTGATAAACCGCATAGCCTGCACCAGTCGCTTTATTCGCCGCTTCAATATAGCGTAGCGCCGCGAGACCCATCGAGAAATGAACGTCGACCTTGGAACCAAGGCTCGTGTTTCGTTAGCATTGTTGCCATTGATCAGGAAAGCCGATTCTTCGCCCGGCTCATTGTCTAAATCATAATCTTCTACCAATCTCTCGCGCCCGGACGCTTGCCCTATCGAATCAAAGGGACTCAATGTAATTCGTCTCCTCACTCGTTCACCTGTCTCTGGGACGATCAAGGAATAGTTTCGCTCAGTAATAAATTTAGGTCTCTCTGATGACGAGCCTGATTCCGTATCCTGCGTAACTGATTGCAGAAAATTCGTCTGGTCGTCGCCTGCCTTTTGATCTGTCGGCGGAGTGCTTCTCGGACTTACTCCATCCGGTATAGATGGTGTCGTCATCGAAGCTGATCCAGTACCATCGGACAGGCCCGCCAGATTATCTGGGGCAGCCGACGATGATTGTAACGGGTCCGCCATTAAATTCGTCTGCATTTACGTCACCTGGAAGACGTTGAATCTGGCGGTGGGTGTAAACATCCCTGATAATAACAGATAAGAATTCGGCTGTTATTGCTTTTCCTGCGGTTCGTTCGCATTCGAGGGCCGTACGCAACAAGCCGCACAGTTCACGAAGGTTCACGCTGACTGAACAAAAGTAACCTACCGGGTCATTTGCAGCTTCCAAATATAAGCTCTTCCAAGTCGTAATAAGACATATTATGATTTATTAATCAAACATTCAAACTAGACACTCCTGCGGCAGCTTTTGTGGTTTGATAAAATTGCCACCTTCAAAAATTACAAGTGCGTACAAAACGTACATACATACAACTACACTTTCAATCTAACACATCACACGGTAAAACGGAATAAAAATCTCACAGACTATCAAGATATAGACAATAGCAGCAACCAGGATAACACTGAGAAACAAGAGATAGATACAATGCAGTCCCTAACCAGGTTCTAGAACTTTGAAATTTCATTAATCCGTGACTGGCTCATAATAGATATATATACGCGCATTCTACTTGTGCATTCCAATTTCCTTTCTAATCAAACTTGCCGCCTCCTACTGATGTAGTAATAACGCTATGACTACCACTCGAAACACTCCGTGAAAACCGTCGAATTTTGCCTTTCCAGTACCATGCAATGACAAGTATTAAAGCAATTCCAAAACTCACAAGGCCGAACGTATAAGTCGTGCCGGCCTGTTTGATGGTATTAACAAAGTTGACGAACTTGCTGGTAGTAGATTTCGGCTTTATCTTATTTCGGTTATCAATAACTGTCCGCAACGTATCTAGAACAACCTGGCGCGATGTTGGAACGATCGGCTGACCCTCACTGGTCTGGTCCCAATACGCCTTGTTATCCTCGTCATTAATGATGACACGCTGGCCGGTTTCCCGGACATCGATGCCATATGTCTTCTGAAGCCATCTCTCCCAGAAAAGACCATCAACCCACGCGAATCCGACCTCTTTTCTAGGTGACAGTACAATGTGCATGTTCTGTGCCTCCTTGAGAGCTTTCTCGTCACCTTTGTCATTGGCCTCCTCAATCTTCATCTCCTTCAACTCGCGTTGATTCTGGCGCTCTGCTTTCTCCTCACCAACGCGTCTGTCGATCCACTCCAAAGCAGCAGCTTTCAACTCCTTCTTTGAAAGCTCAAATTCTTCTCCCTTGGACTTGTCCAAGATACCCAGGACGACGGTACGGCCCTGCATAATCTCATGAGAATTAGCAGCGGAAAGTTCCGGAAGGATAGGCAGCCACACGGTTTTCATCCAGGCCAGGACCTTCAGGTGGTCGCGCATATCCTTAGGTGAAAGTGCAGTGTAATAAGATGGGCGGCCGTCGCTAATGGCAACAAGTCGGGGGAAAGTCGTGACACGGAACCTGGAGGCAAGGATTGACGAAGTTGTAGTAAAGAGCGGCGCGTGGCCAATTAGTGGCAAAGCGACACGGTCGAGCGCATCCTTGATTTCTAGTTAGCACATGTATATTTTGCCCCAGTCATTAGAACATGCCAAACTTACAAAGTCCTCTTTTGCGGTATTGTCGTCGTAGAAGTACAGGAAAATAACCTCCTCCTTCTTCTCAATTTCCTCGAACTCAGTCGCGTCAACCGAGCGCACCCGGGCGCTCAGTGCCTTGTTTGCAAATGCCACGAGGTCGCCAACACCGCGCAGGCCATCATACTCGACGCGTTCAGTTCCGACAAAGTACATGAGCGATGGATAGCCGCGTAATCTGGCATCTTTGCATAATCGACTCTCTTCATCGCAATTGACTTCAGCGATGTTAAGCTTGCCCTGCATTTGACGGGCAAGTTCAAGCCAGGCTGGTTCCAATGCTTGGCAGTGACCACACCATGGTACATAAAATTTGATAAAGTAACCATCACGGGTGGAAGTTACAAGCTTAGTAAATGACGAGAATGTGAGCGGTACGGAAACACCGTTCGGATTAGGCGTGGTCGTGGTCGTGGCCTCGAACTTGTCAGCGTTGGGATTTTCCTTTGATGTTGACGATTTGTCTTCAGTGACTGCTTTTCCACTTTCAGCGCCCACAGCGGGTTCGGCTGCTTGAGAATCCGCCTTTGGGGCAGCATCATCCGTGCCTTCTGTAGCGTCGACAGCATTTTTCTTCATGTGCCTGAGACTGTACCCCTTGAGACCATCGTACGTTCGCGAGGATGTAGCAGGATACCTGTCCGCGACCTTTCCGTCCCGGTACAAAATGAACGTGGGATATCCGGTGATATCATGGGCGTCGCAGAGGTCACCATTGGCGATGCAGTCAATGTTGGCGAAATGGAAATCCGCGTCCTTTGCCTCCTT
>JANJPG010000096.1:0-18012 GCA_030407185.1 Lipomyces yarrowii
GAGTCGCTATTGGATGAAGATCCACAGAGTAGCGATAACTTCCATGCCCTGGCAGCAGCAGTTGAGGCGATGGGAGTTGCGGATACTGCTGAGGGAAGCAGTCGCATGGCGGGACAGCAACCAGGTACGGGCATTTCTCCATCGAGGTTCCAGCAATTCAGCCGAATTCTCGGGCAACTTTTGAATACACCGATATTTGCGGATGACTACGTGTTGTTAGAGACACTCAGCGCCGAAGTTAATAAGCGAATGCAGCAAGAGGATTTGTTCTCTGAGCAGGAGATAATGGCGGCTCTGAATCGCATGCAGGAGAAGAACCAGATAATGGTGTCGGACAATATGGTGTATAAAATTTAGTTATGTTAGTGCGTTGGTGTACGATTGTCATTTATATGATTCAAAGCACGTCCTATTTACACGGATTGCAATAGATTATTAGTGGTTGCCAATATTCATGTAATAGCTGTTACGATATTTCGATTGTTCGTTCTAGAACTGGGTAACGATTTGCGAGCAATCGTATATTCGGTGTATATACTAATCGTATGAGAATCGTATGGTAGTCGTGTTCACGATTTTCCCTCCTCCTGTCGGCGTGTCACTTCGCGTTCGGTTAGTACTGCTATGTTGGCGCGCACTGTTCAGGGTTTCGGGTTTACGAATGTCATCTTCCCATGCGGTGTTAGGTATAGGTGGATGGGTGTAACGCTCCCGCAGCCTACAAACGCTACGCGCTATATGAGGCTTATCATATTATGGACTTTATATATTAGATGAAGTCGAAAGTCTGTCGTCATTGCACAAAGTAATGGCGTTGTGCCGGTGTTATCCTGGGAACACACAGGAGCTGGTGGATGACATGCATGGTGTGAAGCTTGAAAAGTGTCTCCTGTAAAATATAAATATTGGGATGTCAATATACATTCCGGTTAACCTAAACTATAATAGTGTCTTTTTTGCACTTGTAAATTGTGCAGCGTTGGCCGACCAAAAGTTACAGTTTTGCTCGGCTTATCGCACAAACTCAGGGGTAAGTTGTATGATTCACTGATCCGAGCTCAATCCGATAGCTTGCGAGTACGAACCCTCGCGACACCTTTTTTGTTAAAATCAGCTAGGTGAGTTAAATGGATGTGATGCGCTAGCCGTATTCGGTTAGCATCGGACGAAAGACCCGAACACGAGCGCTCATGCCACAACGGAATTGTGCAGCTTACCCGGCCGGATTAGGCGCCTCGGGTTTCGACATCTGTTCGGCCAGGCAAATAAAAATGTGCATTTGCATGGATTGTTGTTGCTCCCTGTTGCTAGCAAGAGTGCTTCTCTTGTCTCCGTAACTTCTTTCGACTCGGCTTGTCAACCGCCAAAATGGCTCTCGAAAATGCTTCTACGGAGCTTGTCTCTGACTTTGTCTCTGACAAATTGGCACTATATTCTAATCTGGGCTCCTTGTATATCAACATTCTTTCCGGTATTTCCCTCTGGAAAGTCTTTGTTGGTTTACTTGTTTTCATTACAATCTACGACCAAAGTACGCGCTTTCTCTTCTGCCACTCGGGGTTTGCTTATTCTGTTCCCTCGGGATTGTCTTGTTAACTTTAGGAACAGTTTCCTATGTGACGAAGAAGGGCAAGATTGCCGGACCCCCACTCAAGATGTGGCCGATTATCGGCCCTTTCTTGGAGTCGGTTAATCCCAAATTCGAGGAATATAAGGCCAAATGGAACAGTGGTCCCTTAAGTTGTGTCTCGGTCTTTCATAAGTACGTCCCTAATGCAATCGGCGGTGACGTGAGTTTGTACGCGGAAAGATGCTGACCGCTTGTTCGCGCAGATTTGTCGTCATAGCTTCAACTCGGGATCTTGCCCGTAAGATATTGAACTCGCCTGCCTATGTAAAGCCCTGCGTCGTTGATGTTGCTATAAAACTTCTCAGGCCAACGAATTGGGTCTTCATGGATGGAAAGGCTCACGTTGATTACCGCAAGGGTCTTAATGGTCTCTTCACTCGCAAGGCATTATCAGTTTACTTGCCGCACCAGGAGGAGATTTACGACAGGTATTTTAAGACTTTTCTCGCGATGTCGAAGGAGAAGCACGTTCCTTTCATGCCCATCTTTCGCGAAATCAACTGTGCTGTGTCATGCCGGACGTTCTGTGGTCAATATATCAGCGAGGAGCAAGTCAAGGTTATCGCAGACAACTACTACCTGATCACTGAAGCTCTCGAGCTTGTTAACTTCCCAATTATCCTTCCATTCACTAAGGCTTGGTACGGCAAGAAGGCTGCTGATATGACCCTTGATATATTTCAGAAGTGCTCGGCTCTGTCCCGCAAGGCTATGGAGGCTGGCGGAGAGGTTACTTGCACCATGGATGCCTGGATCAAGGATATGCTTGCTGCGCGTGACAACGTTAAGAAGGACGATGGTACATCTGGTGTCTCAATCCGTGTCTTCACTGACAAGGAGGTCTCGGAAACAATATTCACATTCTTGTTTGCCTCCCAAGATGCAAGCTCCAGTGCGACTACCTGGCTTTTCCAGATTCTTGCTGATCGACCAGATGTCTTTGCAAAAGTTCGTGAGGAGCAGTTGCGCGTCCGGGACTATGATGTTAACAAGAGACTCTCGGTGGACATGGTGGACAAGATGACATACACCCACATGGTTGTCAAAGAGGCGCTCCGTTACAGACCCCCCGTCATTATGGTTCCCTACGTGGTTAAGAAGGACTATCCTATATCGCCTGACTATACGGTTCCCAAGGGATCTATGGTTATTCCTACGCTTTATCCTGCCCTCCACGATCCTGAGGTCTATCCGGAGCCGGAGACATTCAACCCTGATAGATGGATTGCTGACGATAGTTTAGCCAACAAGGCTCCTAAGAACTGGCTTGTATTTGGTACTGGACCTCACGTGTGCTTGGGACAGACATATGCCGTTATGAATTTTATAAGCATGATTGGTAAGGCAGCGCTGTTGATGGATTGGACTCACGAGGTGACTCCAAAGTCCGAGGAGATTAAGGTTTTCGCTACCATATTTCCTCAGGACAACTGCAAGTTGCAGTTCACTGAGCGGGAGATGGCGGCTTAAGTTTAGATCTGTGGTGGATGGTTTTAGACTTGGTTAATATGGTATAATAGCGGTGGTAA
This sequence comes from Lipomyces yarrowii, assembly GCA_030407185.1. NCBI lineage: Eukaryota > Fungi > Ascomycota > Lipomycetes > Lipomycetales > Lipomycetaceae > Lipomyces > Lipomyces yarrowii. Next base: position 3,160 of record JANJPG010000096.1, read on the forward strand.
TCGTTAAATCTTTTTGACGGCACGGGATGGTTAGGCGATTGCGCGCCTTCTGCTCATGCAGTGAAAAGGGTTTTCTTTTCGTTTATTGACAATGGTATTCTTGAGGCGTTGCAAAACTAATATTTTTTTTGTTAATTATCAATGGAATTTTTGGTCGATGATCTATGAATTTAGGCTGTCGTAGACACTAGCAATTTTGAAATATTTTATTCTACAACAGGTCTCATCCGGTGAAAGACCGCCAAAGACAATATACCTTAGGAAAACTTTGGTAAAGACTCCACTATCTCGTCGAATCCCTGACAGGGTACATGTAGCAGTTAAAGTTTGCACTAGGCCGTTATAATGAATTATCGGCGGAGACTTTGTTATTGACCGAGGAGGGTCCAGGGTTGGATTTTTTTAAACACCGTCCTCGACGAAATATATTTTCCGCCTAACAAGCTTGCTCAATACGATGACACAGTATGTTTCCGTGGGTAGATAAACGTCCGTATGAATGTCGCTAATGGAGAGCTTGGAAACAGGAAAGTACTCCTTCTAGGTTCTGGCTTTGTCGCAAAGCCTACGGTTGATATTCTTGCGGCAAGACCAAACACCTCTGTCACGGTCGGTATGTATATGCAATTGGTTTCTGTTGTGTTCCTACCGAGTGTACACATTTGATTCCACGGCTAACTGTCGGTGTAGCGTGCCGTACTCTTGAGAAAGCCAAGGAGTTGGCTGGCGATGCCCCAAACACCACCGCAATTTCACTTGACGTCACCGACGAGTCTGCTCTTGACGCTGTTGTCGCTGAGCATGACCTTGCCATCAGGTTCGTGGGATCTTTTGATTGTCATTGGTGGACTGTGCTTACGGTGGTATAGCTTGATTCCTTACATTTACCATGCTCTCGTGGTCAAGTCTGCAATCAAAAGCAAGAAGAATGTCTTGACGACCAGTTACGTTTCCCCTGCTATTAAGGCTTTGGAAGAAGAGTGCGTTATTTTAAATTTGTCTGGCCAGACTACATGCTAATGGGCTTCTCAGTGCTAAGAAAGCTGGAATCCTGGTCTTCAACGAGATTGGTTTGGACCCTGGCATCGATCATCTCTACGCCGTGAAGACCATCGATGAGGTTCACTCTAAGGGCGGCAAGATTGTCAGCTTCTTGTCCTACTGTGGCGGTCTTCCTGCCCCCGAGGCCTCGGATAACCCATTGGGATACAAATTCTCTTGGTCTTCCCGTGGAGTGCTCCTCGCGCTACGCAACAATGCTCGCTTTTGGCATGATGGCAAGGTACTTGCCCTTCAGCACATTTAAGTTCCTTGAAGTGATATTAACATATAGATTAGATAGTAGAAATCCAGGGAAAAGATCTCATGAAGTCTGCTAAACCTTACTTCATCTATCCAGGCTATGCATTCCTCGCCTATGGTAACCGAGACTCTACTGTCTATAAGGAGCTATACAACATTCCTGAAGCTCAGACCGTCGTTCGTGGAACTCTCCGCTACCAGGGTTTCACCGATTTCGTACTCGTACTTGTCGCCCTCGGATTCTTGGATGAAACTCCAGTAGACTATCTGAGCCAGGCAATTCCCTGGAAGGAAGCCTTCGCCAAGCTCATTGGCGCGAAGTCCAGCACCGAAGCTGATCTATTGGCAGCTATTGATGCCAAAGCATCGTTCCCAAGTGAAGACGAGCGAAATAGAATTATCAACGGCTTCAGCTGGTTGGGTCTTTTCAGTGACACCCCAATCAAGCCAAGAGGCAATCCGTTGGACACTCTTTGCGCGACCTTGGAGGAGCTCATGCAGTATGAGGAGGGTGAGCGTGACATGGTCATGCTGCAGCACAAGTTCGGCATCGAATGGGCTGACGGCTCTAAGGAGACGCGTACCTCCACTCTTGTTGACTACGGTGACCCTAACGGTTACAGCTCCATGGCGAAGCTCGTTGGCACTCCTTGCGGCCTGGCCGCCTTGCTCATTCTGGACGGATTCTACAAGCAGACTGGCGTCGTCGCTCCTCTTAGCTCTGAGATCTGTGATCCTTTGAGGGAGATCTTGAAGGCAAAGTACAATATCTACATGATCGAAAAGACCGTGAACTAGATTTTGTCGGCATTAGATTAGATATTGCTATATGAGCTTGATTTGGCATCCTTAGTGCCTGCGTGTAATCCAAAAGTACTATGCTCGGTTTGTCCCAAATTGCAAATGAAATATGTATCTAATATGTATAACTTACAACAACCCAAGCCTTTTTAATGCAAAATGACCAGCCAGCAACTCCAAATAAAAAGGGAATAGCAAAAATTACACATGTGTCGCTTTTACCCAGCATGGAAATTTTTTATTTTAATTTCAAACGCTTTGGTGCCGTCGTGGGAATCGGTGACGGCTTTTTCCCGAAACTTAGCGCCAGCTTGATTGGTTGTGCTCCGTCTCGCTGAAGTTCTTTACTGTACTTAGTATCCTCCGACTCTGACTTATTTTCTTCACTATCGCTATCCTTCTTTTTAGCCTTTTTTAGCTCTTCGCTCTCAATTTTCGCCTTTTTGACCTGCATTTCCAATTGCTTCTGTTCTCGCTCCAAATCATCCCTGTCGCCTCTTTCACGCTTCTGAGCGAGCTCCCGTCTCTTGATAGCTTCTGGCGCGTTATCGATATACGCAATAGTAAAGCCGCCTTCCTTGCCAGGGTCATCTTCGACTTTGCAAATCCCTTGCTCCCCCAAATACTTCACAAACTCTGACAACGACACCCATCGAGTCGCATTCATGTGAATATGATTTCGATCGGAGATATATTCCTGATAAAATTTATTGAAATTGACTTTCTTTTCACCGTGACTCGATTTTAGCAGTGAAAGGAAATCGCGCTTGAATTGCTCGGAATATTGTCCAATCTTCTTTTGCGGATTTTCACCAATGATGAGCATTTGGCGGACATGGCTTTCGGATTGTGTGTGGCAACGGAAACCGTTTTCGTCTCGGCATTGTTTTTCGCAAACTAATTAAAAATCAGTCAACTATTCTCTAAGCCAATAGAGACAATATATACGGAAAGAAAAACACCTACCTTGACAATACCAACGCAGCCGTTGGAGGCCCTTGGCCTTCATTTTATTGGCAATATATTTTGGCGTTCCAACTTCTGCTCGCCCCATTCTGATAATATTCGTTCGCTCTGAAGATTGCGATAGGTGGAATGGATAGTTGGAGGAAGTGATGAAGCTGACTAAGTGGCGCTGGAAGTCTGAAAGGAAGTTAACTCATCGCCAGAATGGCAGGACCAAACTTTAAAAGTATTTGGCTTTGGACTTTTTTTCTGCAAACCTTCAAATCCGACGTCAGGTTTTGCCGTGCCTATGGACCGGCCAAATATTTCAGAAAAAATTCCAAAAGAAGGTGGCATGACACTAGACACAGAATTCGATGAGCTGTCCAATGCCTTCATGAACTGGTTGCGGGCGCAGTCAGGAGTGCGAATATCCAGCAAACTCGAACTGCGTGACCTCCGAACTCAGCATCAAGGTCGGGGTGTCATTGCTACCGCGGCTGTAGAAGAGGGCGAACTGCTTTTTGCAATCCCGCGATCAGTTATTCTAAGCATCGAGAATTCTCGGATTACCGAGAAAGTACCAGAGGTTTCGGAATTGGATCATTGGCTGGGCATGATCGTTACGATGATAGCGGAGGATAGACCTAATTCACGGTGGAAGCCTTATTTTGATATATTGCCTAAAGGATTCACAACACCTATGTTTTGGTCAAACTCTGATCTGGAGGAATTAAGCGGGACCACAGTGTTGAGTCAACTGGGGAAAGACGACGCAGAAGCTGCGTACCGGGACATTGTCCTTCCAATAATTAGAAAGCATATGGACGTGTTTGGAAAAGTTGATCACTCAATAGATGCATACCACAGAATGGGATCCCTCATACTGTCTTACAGCTTTGACATTGAACGAGAAGGGTCTGTGGACGAGAACAAACGGCATGAGGATGGGAATGATGAGGAAGATGCAAGGGTCGAGGAGCTTCCGCCTGTGGACGAGTCTGATTCTGACGATGAAGAGGAGTTAGCGGAAGCTGCGAGTGAAGATTTCGGCGACGACACGATGCTGGAAACTGATGAAGGAGTCATTGAGGTCGAGGAAGAGGAGGACAGCGACGACAGTCAGAGATTTTTAAAGGCAATGGTACCCTTGGCAGATATGCTCAATGGAGACTCTGATCTATGCAATGCAAGTTCCACTGACCACAGACGATTTGAGTGCCACTAACTATGAACTCAGGCTAAGCTATTCTACTCGAAGGAGAACTTAGAAATGAGAGCTATCAAGTTCATTCCAGAAGGTGGTCAAATATTCAACACATATGGGGACTTGCCCAACGCCGATCTTCTACGTCGGTATGGATATGTTCGATACGGCAAAACGGAGAATGACCTTGTCGAAGTCGAAACTGAGCTCGTAATGGATAGCACTGCTCATGGGTTGTCCGAGAGTAATCTAAAGAAGAGGGTATGTTCAGTCCCATGCTTTGTACCTTGTCTGTACTCTAATGGATCTTTACCGTCGCGCAGATAGATTTTATGGTAGAGGTTGATGAAGAGGAGGGTGAAGAACTCCTTGACAGGTGGGTAGCACCAAGAGTTTTGAGGAATTTCCGACATGAGCTAACCTGTCCACAGCTCTATTCAAATCTCATTATCATCTCCGGCAATTCCAACTTCGGCTCTCCTCCTTACGTACATCCTGATGTTGAACCCGCCGGCGTTTAGAAGTTTGAGGAAGCAGGGCCACGAAGCAGTTCTAAGTATTACTCGCAAAGATCTTAAATCAGAGGAACAACGCGAGCTGTGGATTGAAATTATCAAAAAGAAATTGGCCCAGTACAAGACGGACATTGTGACAGACGAGAACTTAGTTCTGGAAACGTCTCCTGACGTCAATTTTAACCTGCGCAATGCCATTGAAGTCCGATTGTCTGAGAAGCGTATATTAGAAGCGGCGATGAAGCAGGTTCGAGGGTGGAAGATCAAGGATAAGAAGAGACGAAAGGAATTTTCTGCCAGACCCTCAAAGCGCGGCAGGAATATATAGGGTTTGCGTTTGAATACCCATCCCAATATTTCGAACATATATAGCCAATGTTAGAGCATTAATATACATTTTTTGGTACATATCCATGTAGCAAACTAAAACAAAATATGCCCAGAAGTAATCAAAGACTCCTTATACTAATTACCAATTAACGGTACTGAACACTGGAATCAAAGAGGGGCGTAGAGTATTTGCGTAACTGTCATACGTCAATGTCACAATCCGCCAAGATCAAGTCAGCTCTTAACTTACCATATTTTCTAGCATATCTGCTTACGCTAGCTACAGCAAGAACATTGTGCTTGATAGACGTGGTCGCCAGATGGTTTAAAACAACATGATTCGGAATAGGCAAGACGCTACTGTCATCCTTTTCAGTAGAATTGGTATTGAGAATGACAGTTTCGAGATGAGGTGGAAGATATGGCGGCGCTGGGTAATCTTCCGATATATATCTTTCAGTCGCTTCCGGATTTGTGAAAATCTCTGGAATTTCACGTGTGTATTCCAGAGGTGGTATTGCAATCGTGTCTTCGAACTTCTCTTCTTCCAGTTGGCTCTCGCGCTCCAACGATGGAAGGTCAGGACTGCTAACTTCTATGTAGTTGACGAGATTACCCATGGAATCGGTGGCGGTTGGTAGTGAATCTGAACACCGTAACTCGTTATCGACGACAAATCGAATCCGGTGAGTACCGGGAGGCAAGTTGACCACGGTTGAGAATTCGTTTCCACTATAATATCAAATTAGCACGAAAACATTGGGGATCTACCAGGAAAAACCACACATACGTTCGTGTCAGTTTAATCATTTTTCTCCAACCAGTGAAAGTACCGGTGACATAAACCTTTTTTCCGCCGTGAACCCAGCTAATAAGTGTCGGAACCGCTTGATCTATTGTTCCCATTTTAGTTTGTTGGACAATCTTCAAGAATACTAACGTCGGAAACGCTTACCGCTTGGTTCGCCATACGATATGTCGATCTCTTCGCCTGAAAGCATTTTTGAAACTGGTTTCCCTGTCGCGGCAGCATCCTCTATAGGCTTATCGGTCATTGATTCAAGGGTTTCGCCTAGCTTAAGTCGTTGAATTTGAATATCATCGACAACCTCTTCTGCGTTTTCTGAAACAGCTTCGGAATGGATATTATCATCGTCGGCGTTCTCTCTGTGCTGAGCGTTCGCTTGTGAATCCAGTGATTCGGAACTCAACGCATGCACTATTGACTTTATTGGTTTGACCTTCGTGTTTACCTGATGTTCTTGGGACTTGAAGTGGTTGTCCGCAATATAGACTGAAGACGCATCCTGAGGGCTGGTTACTTCTGACCCTGTCGTCGACTGCTCCTCGCCCGAGGGTGCCTCAGGTGGCCGCTCCTGGGAAGTAGAGTTTCCCATTTTCCGGTTCTATTAGAACTCAAGACGTATGCAAATTGACAGGGGACAATAACGAGAGGGTGTGGGGGCCCGGGCAGTGGAATAACTTATTTGATCGTCGACAGTGCGTTTCAAGTCTGCCACCTGTGGGGATACCAATGATAGCCGGGTAACTGTTGAATTATCTTTAGGAGGCCCGAGCTCATCGCCATTTCCGCGTCTCCAAACTTAAGTTACACATCGCGACTCTGATCATCGATCACTCATTCGCAGATCAGAATTCGTATTCACATATTCGCATGTCCGTCGCAGCCAATAGCCCATAAACACTTGGATGGTAGATTCATGCGACAATTTTCTCTGAACAGTCATGAAATTATCGCTATAGAAGCTGCTAATGATACCTCGTAACAGTTATCACGGGGACAGTATGTCTATAATCAGCGTGCTATGGGTAGTCTGCAGGGCTCCGGTTCTTATCCCGGTTCGGATTTTGGTCTACTTTATCCGACTGATCTTCTGGCCGGTTCCGACGATATTTCGCTTCTTTTATAGACTGGTCAAGGCTGTCTTGTTTCCAGAGCCCCTGATAAAAGCGGTTGGACCGCTATATTTCTTCTTTTTCACCTCCATCAGTATCGGAATAGTTATCGGACTTTGTTTCGGAGTGGCTTCAAAGCTACTGCAGTTTATCCTCGGAATATCACAGCCACAGAAAATATCGGTGCCTGACACTCAGCTGTTGGAGAATGGCGACGGCCTAAAGTCGAAGAGAACAACCACACCTATAAATGGACGAAGAGCAGAAAAGATCGCAGCTCTGGAGGAGGACGTGGAGGTCGATAAGTTGTCATCAATTACAACCGCGCGAAGGAGAGACGCGCCATCGACCTATGCAATGCAGAAGAGCGCGATCAAGATGTTAGACACTAAAGAGATTACACCGGCAGATATTGTTGCATATAATGATGACCGTTTATTCGAGACATTCAGCAGCAATGCAACGCAACTGAGGTATCTATCGTCGATGCCAATTGAGTCGGAAAGTTCATTACGGCAGTCTGCTCTCATGGGGCGACATCCACCTACGATTTTAGAAGAGGAGGAAGAAGACTCAAATGTAGGACAGACGAGCAGAGTGGCAGACTCTAACATCAGGAGATCGAGATTGCGTGATGGTTACGCAAAGCTCGACAAGAGAAGGCCGTTGGGTCTTACGGAAAGAAATCTCAATACAACTCGTTCACTTGGCAGTCAAAATGGTAGGTTTTAATCTTTTGAAGTCATGTGTCAGGTAGACAAAAGTTACTTGAATGTATCATAGACGTGGCATCCTTTGTTGATAAATGGAATGATTGTGCGACGTGGGAATCTATGATGTATTTTGGCGTTGTCGGTGGTTCATGAAAGGCAATGTAAACGCAAATTTGTACAAATAATCTTTATTTCATTCAGGGTTTACGGCCCTGTTATTTCTTATTAAGAGGTTCCATGAATTTTAAGTATCTAATAAATTTGCATGATATTAAGCTATTTTATGTTGCAAAGCCTGCAGCTAGTTTTCACAGGGTGATCTCACAAGATGGAACGGAAAGGAACATGCTTCATAGATCATCATCTGGGCTGATCGTTGCGTCTATAGACATATGTGGGCCATAAACTATGAGGACCTAAATCCTGGATACTGTGTATAATGAGGTGGGGATCATCTACATGCGTCGAGAGCGGGCGACTAATCGAGTACAAAGAATATGGGGAACTTGAAATCCCGCTCAATCTACAATCAAAGCCCTTCACCTCGTAAAAGTACCCTACAGTCATGCTCTCACTCAGACTTTCCTCCTTTGCGCGGCTTTGGCCATCTCGCTGGAAACAGGAAGCACACTATCGAATATCATGTCCTGCCATCTCAATTAGATCGTTATTTAATTTAAAAGTGGACATCATCCGAAACTCACAAAGACTGATTTTGGTGACAACCACCAGGCTCACCGAGCAACAAAAGCATCTTTGCCAGCCCAAACTGTTTCAACTGTGCCCTTCTCGACCTCTCGGACAACTTTGATCGCATACTGCCTCGAGCTGATCGCATTAGCTTGAAGATGGCCATCGGTGAGGTCGTGGATAAAATCCCGGATCTCAAAGTAATTCGAAGTCTCTGGTAATTCGGGCCCATGATAGTTAGACAAGAAGTTGGTCTTCACAGCACAGGTAATGAGAGTGATGGTCCGAACTCCAAGCGGTTGGAGCTCGCGACGCCATGTCTCGCTGGCCATGGCAAGGGCGGCTTTCGAGCCATTGTAGATACCTAGATTGTTAGCGAGTGGCTGTAAAAAACATTGGGCACTTACTCATAAACGCCATAGGAAGATATGCGTTGGCAGACGAATTATTCACGATGCACCCTTTGGCCTCGATTAAAAGGGGAGCAAAGGCCTGAAGCATTGCCAACGGCGCCCAAAAGTTGACGTCAAATAGTTTCTTGCCCTCCTCAATTGAAGCGTCCAGAGCTGGTACAAAGGAACCTCCGCCGCTGTTGTTGACAAGGACATCGAGTCTACCGCCAGTTTCTCTCTTAACGCTTTCGACAGCAGCTTCAATTGACTCCAACGACAACACATCGAGTGTCAGAATCGTGACGTTTTCTGCACTGGAAAGAGTCTGCGAGATCTTTGATGGGCTCCGCACAGTTGCAAAGACATGGTATCCATTCTCATGGCAAACCTCAGCCAAAGCTGCGCCAATGCCACCAGCAGAGCAGCCGGTGATTAGGACAGACTTCCGTGGAGAAGCCATTGAATAAGTAATGCTGCAGTCTATTTGATAGGGTATCAGGACGCGCAGATGCCATGATGCGAAATGCAATCTAAGATCCTTTTATAGAAAATCGTTGGTGGATACTCATGGAGCAGCTGTTCGAACGTTGCCAGTGTCCTCTAAGCCGCACATCATCGCGCTATACCCGAAACGGCATATAAAAAAGTCTTGGCATTCCAAAATGAGTGGCAGGAAAGCCGCAGCCTCACCCTAACCCGACGGACAATTGGCCGCGCCGTGCTCGAGACTTTCGAGCGACAGGGTGGATGACCGGACCCATCGGTCTTAAGCGCTTCAACTAGAAACCTTTACCAAGTCAGGTAAGCAATTGGAATAGCCGAGACTGGCAGGATGGCGGGACCGGAGGAGTCTAGAGGGTCTTCTGGCTCATCAGCCGGGATGCCTTTTATTGTATCGTCCACCATCGACAAAGCCGATCCAGCCTCTAGGAAGCTAATCAGAAGCCATGTAATGCGAGGAAAAAGGCATAAAAAGGGTCGTCCTGTCAAGGACAAGCGAGCGACCAGCTGGGGGACAATGGCCGGTCCCACTCAGGCAGCGCGAGTCAAGCTGGAAGACGTGATCGAGTTGTATACACCACTAGTACCCGGCCGCGTCGGTTCGGATCTCTCCTTCGTCGAGTTTGCGGATAATATAGAGCCGTTGATGCTTATAAATATTGCAAAATGTTCGTAGCTCAGGCTTTTAACGTGTGGCGGCTAACTCGATATGAACCTAGTCCCAACGGTCGCAATGAGGATCATCTTTCCTCTTATAATGGCAATCGGCTGCCAAGCAGACGACAAGGAATGGCTTTATCTCATCGGACGAGACGCCGCTGCACTTCATATAACGGCATTCGCAGTGGAATGTTTCATGGACAGGATCCTCCGCCGTCAAGAGAACAGCGTCAACCTAGCGGCTATACTGCATTTCGAGAAAGGACTGACGCTTCTCCGCGAGAGGCTCTTGGCGGAAGATGACGAAATAAAGGTTTCTTCGATGGAGATTATCAGGTCTCAAAGCAGCATATGGAAGGGCTACGCAGAATGGTGGACTTGAGAGGAGGTTTAGATGTCTTCAAAGGCAAACATCTGCTAGTGGAGATGTTGAGGTGAGTAATCGCAAGGACCCGCGGCCATTAGTCAAGAATACTGATCCCTCACAGATGTGACCTGGGGATCGCGCTGCTCAATGGTTCAAAACATGTGTTTTTCTGCCAGCCATCAGAGCCAGTGATTGGATATCCCGAGATGCTGCTGCCAGATTCTGATGACAAGTTGTGTTCCCAAGACAACATTGAGCTGATTCGAAACTTGGACAACAATTTGGAGACAGCTTGGCGGGTCATGAGGAGATTATGCTTGCTGGTCAATCTCGGGACGCAAACTCAACGGCTGATCCACCTAGGGATTATCCATCAAACGATGACAGCGGTGATTTATCGCCTGCTTGATATGGACTTCGCTGCCGGCTCAATCGATGAAACTGTACGGCATGGACTATTAGCTTTTTCTCATCATGTCTTCTTGCAGTGGCAAGACATCAAACTGCCTTATCATAACTTTCCTACCGCTTACCGAAACTGTATTCTAGGCCTGAAGCTTGTCGATGGGGTTACTTCCCAGCTTATGCTTTGGCTGTTGATGACTGGGGCCAATTCAGTCTTTAATTTATCAAATGAAGCATGGCTTAGGGAAAGTTTGCGAGAACATGCCGACAGATGTCAAGTGAAAACATGGAAAGAGATGCAAGACATATTGCAGTCGTTTATGTGGATTGCATTGCTAGACGAACAGCCAGGGAAGCATATTTATGAATCACTTCATCTGGATAGAAGGAAGAAATGAAATAATTGAGCGGTTTTGAGTCGGTTTCTTACCAACATGAACCCAGGTAGTTAAATTACAGATTCTCAGCCCGACGCAATGGATGCATAAAAGCTGAATGCGCAGTTCGGATCGTGCTTCCTTCTTTAGAGCCCTCAGTCGATCCTTGGCGTCACTCGCTGCCGTAACGTACCTTATTAGGCCCCTCTTCTCCATAATCTTCGTCATACCGTGGCAAGATGCACCACCTATTCACACTCTGCCACACGTTAGGCGGAATCCGTACTGACCGCACTCGACGAACCGTATCCAGCAGACGACCCACTTGCCCGTTCGACCGGCAGAGTTGTCGATATCGGTTTCACAGAACCGGCAGAATACCACCTAACCACCCTGAAGGTCGCGGCAGTAAATCCTCGAGTTACTTCAAATGGCTCAGGGTATGATACTGTTATCGAAACTCTAATTTGACAATTTCGCTGTCTAAGTTACCGATATCGGAATTTTAGCTGCAAGTAGGTAAAATCTATCATGAAGTATAATGTTGTCATTGTTATGTAGTAGATAAAGTAGTACTGCCCCATTATTATATAAATATTTGAATAGTCGTTGCAGAGGTGGAAGAATTGAGTGTGTACCGGAATCTGGCGTGTCACGGGACCAGAAATATCAGGTACTCTTTGTTGCTATGCCAAACTTATCATAGCTGCTGACATGGTTTCCTTGCCCCCACGATCGAGAAAGTCTGGCTCCCGGCCGACTATTTTAGTTTGTTAAATCTACTGGGTAGAAAATATGGCATCAATTAGACAGCGCCATACTTTTATTGTACACTCCCAATTCCGTGATTCGGCCGACACACTCACTTTGACCAAGGACAAATTGACACTAAATGACGTACCCGGCACCAGACAAGACCGGATAATTGTGACCGCGGATCACCTTAAGGAGAAGGTAATTATTACGGTTTTCATAGCGCATTGCAGCGATTGTTTTGGGGTCTTTGGCAATTGATATACCTTCCAGGACATTCTACAAGCGGTAGACAACATTCGAATTGAAGTAGTTTCGCGGGAAAATGTTGCGCATATAGCACCATTTAACAGACAATTGGCTTGGGGTACGCATATCAATGTTGTGCCTACCGAATTATTCGACTGGTATGCAATTGCATTCATTACTGTGGTAGCTGCGATTGCTCATTGTAAATATAGGACTGGATTTTGCAAATGGATTCAGTCATCAGTGAATTCGGAAATTGCCTGCGTTGGCCAAGAGTCTTTTATTGAGGTGCCTTACGGTTATTATCTGCATTCGATGTCTACGGATTCTTCGCGGCTGTTGTCATATATCCAGAGCAATTACGCGGATGCGGAGCAAGACATCGCGGCGGAGTTGGAGGAAGCGAGCGCCGCAAGCTACATAAGCGTGTCATTGAACAAAACCTCGGCGGACAAGAGAATCGCCGGCCGTCTCGTGGCGGAGGCGTATTGGTACTACGGGCTTTGGACGAAAACAATTGAGCCTGGCGGTCCCAATCATAGAGTCGAAGTTGGCCTCTTGGGAAAAGTTGCCGATGATCCTCAAGGCGAGTTGACATATGGCGGAATATTAGCAGTGGTCGGGGAGAATGAGCAGTTCGGTAAGCATGCTGAACTGACTGTACAAAGATTTTGGGCTAACAGAATATATAGTCCCCACTTTGTTTGATTTCTCTCCAAGACATCGGAGCGTTTATCAACCTGCAGTCTATTATCCTGATTTCCGAATACCTTACGGCCTTCATCCTAAGCATTTGACCACGGTGCTCGGAGATATTGCGCCTCCTCGGACAAACACGACATTATCAAAAGTGAGTGAGGAAGAAAATGAGACAAAGGTGTCAGAATCGCCAAGCTCGTGCGGACTCTATGGGTACTACATCTTGCCCAACTTCATATTCGTTGATAAATATCAAATCTCAGATTTGGCTGATGCTCAAAGTGGGGGGGTCAAGAGAGTGGTGGGTATATGGGGTGAGACGGATTTGGAAATACCAGTGTGGATGGTTGACAAATGGGGGAGCACAATGCTATTAGAATTGATCCCACCTGCACAACCTGTCGTTCCAGGAGAAATGCAGAAACTGGATATTGAAATACCCATGCATTCCAGGTACGAGGTGCCCAGATGGAATACGACAACAGCTACGCATGACATGCCTTGGCCAACATTATTTTGGGCATGCAACGGGTCAGTGGAGGCCGAGCTGACGACGAGTCCTTTCGACAGTAACGGCCTTGGCCATGAATTCTTGTTCGACGCTGGCACTATGTTTTACTACTTGCACCCTAACCAGACAATTTCAAATCCTGTCAATAAGACATACTTAGTCACGAACCTCAACATCCCTACGGTTCCATTAGAAGCTTACAAGTATGTCCAACCTTGGACAGTGAGTGTTATAATACTTGGGTGCATTTGGATATTCTACAAAGCGTTCCTTGGATTTAGACGGGATGGTGGAATTCGGAAGGCAACTGGCGTAAGACCAGATAAGGATAAAATGGACAAGAAGGGTCCGAAGACGGAGTAGTGAATAGACAGCATCTAAATCCCGGACCTGCACATTCGACATCCAGTGTTCTTCTAGTCATAAGCTCTCGTCCTAGTAGAGCATTTTTAACCGGGAACAGTCAACGATCCAAATGGATCCTCCCTGTTCCGAGTTTAGTCCACGTAGAGCTGGCGATTAAGCATTAGTTTCAGATGCAATTATGTTCATCTGTGGGAGTGGTGTTATGGATCAATGCCGCAAAACAATCTCAAGCAGAAGCCCATCCTCTGCCAGCCAATATCGATCTCCGCCAAAACTGGCACAACCAATACTCCAGACATATGATGAGCTTTCCCCCGGATGAGCAACAGCATTGGCTTCCCATGTGGCCTTACTCCGATGGAAGAAGAGTAACACAAAAGGGGCTTGTACCTGTGACGTCAGATGTCATAATTTCGGGGGAGCAATGAAATGCGAAAGTATTTGCCAATCATACTCACAGCAGTCAATGCTATAGAAGGTTATGGGTGTTTACAGGTGGTCTCTAACACTCTCCGGCTTAGATTGATAACCAGAAGGCGAAAGCCAGGATCTTAACATATGGCAATCCTATCCATGTTTAGGACAACCGCGATTCCTATCTGCGCTCGAGTCTGGACACCAACTTCGTCGCTGTCCAAATCAATAATTGGCCGATTAGGTCAAAACGTCACTCGAATTCCTGGACGGCAGCTAGCGACCAAAGCCGGCCCATACAATAGAGACGTACCAATTAGTTGGAGACGCGGCATTACGTACTCGGTTTGCGCCTTCACATTCTTCGCAACTTCACGGTCCTCAAAGATCCTTTGCGACGCTTCTGGCGTTCGCAACAACTACTCAGACGCAGACCGGACAGTCCAACGAGATATTTTGCAACAACCGTCAGACCGAGGAGGTATTCTTGATTATCGGGAGCTTGCGATTGGTAGTTTCGCTGGATTATTTGTTGGACTCGTGATTGGCAAACTCAGTAGAGTGCTCGCATTCGTTGCTGGAAGTATATTTTTGTTTCTTCAAGTGAGTGCATAATGTTTGACAGAAGCTTCGCATATGCAAACAGTGACTCATATATATTGCAGTTCCTCGCTAGCCGACGCGTGATCACGCTGCCATATAATCGATTTTATAAGTGGGCTCGGGAACGATATGGGAA
>JANJPG010000097.1:0-17997 GCA_030407185.1 Lipomyces yarrowii
CCCAGGTATTTAACACGACACGAAGCCGTTAAAGGTCCTATAAACTAACTTGTTCGTTTTAATGCGCCAATTGTTTTCTTTTAAGAGCTGTCGAAATCCTGGAGGCGTTTAGCGCGTAGCAGCTGCTTATGACTAGACTTAGTGGCTCTAATTCCTCTGGAACTTCACGCCAGAAGCAAGATGATTGATTCTTTACGCATGCCCTGGCAAATTTGAGAAGAGTCTGATCTACAAAAAGATACGCTCTCGTTATATCTCACCGTGATTGCAGTAATTATAACGAGGAGTGAAGTAAGTCTTATCCAGTGCCTGTTTAGGGGTTAATATATTATATATATACAAACAAAGTAATTCGAGAGACATGACAGTCACACTCCGAGATGATCGTAAGCCTGGCCTAGTGATAGAAATACAAACACTTCACCTATTTGATCTAGCCTTTTATAGGTAAATAACCTGCAGAGACAGCCAGGATTCAAAAGTCGGAATCAAGTTCTTCGGACATATCACTGATGGGCTAGGGTAGTTCGTCACTGTGGTTGGACCTCCCAGTATTAACGCCTTGAGGGGGGGCTTTGCAATATCAAATTAACCGTAATCGACTCTCAGAGGGCCGATTTCACGAACCGGAATGTTTATACGAGTGCGGTAATCTGTGCAACATAGTTTCCCCGTCATTCATACGGTACTCATATAGTCGTTGATTTCCTTGACCGAATCCAGCCATGGCCAGTCGGGGCTTCAGATACTACACCACCAATGCCAGCAAGTTCATTCGAGTTGTTGCAGCAATTCATCTGCTACATACATACGTCTTTGAGTTCGCAATTACTGGTGGTCTTTCAATGCTGCCGACGCTCCATACCGTCGGAGACCACGTCTTTCTGGACAAATACAACCATCGGCTTGGCCGCAACATCAAAGTTGGAGATGTGGTGGTGATAAACAAGCCTACAGAGGAGCACACGCGTATTTGTAAAAGGGTAGCTGCAGTCCCAGGTGACATAGTGTACTGCGACGCCATGCCGAAGGCACCGATGCGACTGGGGATGTCCGATGATTTGGTTGGGTTAGCTTCTAGTATGACCAACGCGAGAACCGGGAAGTATATCAAAATTCCTGAAGGCCACATATGGATTCTGGGTGATAATGCCATGGCATCGTTAGATTCAAGAGAATATGGTCCAGTGCCGAAGGCGTTGGTTGTTGGGAAGGTATTATGGGCTGAGTATTGGGGACCGTTTGATTGGCTTCCTAGCTGGCCTCGCAAAGTCGAATCAAATATAGAAGCTACGGATCTAAAAGTGGCCGATTTTCTACCGAGCACTCAGAGCAGGACATGATTTGTTCGAAGATGGCGGAGTCCGGGTTGTCACTAATATGATATACATGTACTACTCGACCGCTAATTTTGTATATAGATTTACAAATTTGTATGATAAACTGTTCATGACATGTACACTATTTACTAATATCTACAACGCTTTAAATAATACACTATCCTCGATAATCCTCATAATGCTGGAACCGTTTATGAGTATAGACATTTCCTGGGCCCAAGCCAAATTTCTCGCGGACCCCATCTGTTTTCGAATCGTACCCGTTCCTCCAGAAATGCGCGCCAACAGCCTTCAGTCCATGCGCGGATCTAAATAATCTAATATCAAAGCCATCCCTTTCAAGCAATCTATCGGTATCTATTGGACCTTTCCCCTTACGTTGCTGGACTGCCAATCGCTCACCGCCTGGCTGCTCGAACGCCCAGACAACATATCGATGGAAGCCGCTGTTCTTTTCCGGATGAGGAGGCAGATATGGCACCAGTTCCCTAGCCAGAGATTTGTCAACCATCGCCTCATTGCCCGCAATTTTAACGTCAGCCAAGATGTAGTGAAGAGTGCTCTTGTATGAATCATTTTCAAGGTCCGGGGTATCGGGATCGAGAATGACGATCGTGTAAAGCTTGCTCTCCTCTTCAAATATCTGGATCGAAAACTCTGGAGCCAGCGCGGTGACACCAGTACTCATAATTCTACCGGGATCAATCCAGTGCGACGATGTTCCAGGGAATCGAATCTTCATGTCCACTCGTGGGTAAAACGTCGCCAAGGTGTCAGGAATAACCTTCATATTCTCCAGCCGATCCATCAGTAACAGTCGGCCATCCTGTTCCCACTTTTGCTGCGCCAAATATCTGTAAACAGGAAATTTCATATCAGCATTTCCCGAATTGAACTGGTGGATGACCTCGGGATTGTTAATTTCGGCATTTATCTGGAGCTTCTCAATTGCAATAGATGCCAAGTACGCTTCCCCACGAGCCTTGTTGTCCGGAATGTGGTCAATTGTGCTAACATTATAATTTTGTAGGATGGCAGCTATGCGATCGCGCATGTTGAGTACTTTGTCGTATTTTTCCTGTCGGTCGCTCTCGAGTACGCCTAGTGCTTCCTTGAAGGCCTGGTCGAGACCAATTGGATGGCGATATGCCAGTTTCGATTTCCGGGATTTAAGCGTAGCCGGAGGCATATTCACCCGCCAGTCCAAGAAGGGCGTGCGTCTGTATGCGGGCATTGTGAGCGACTTAGCTGTGACATATGGTATAGACCGCTGTGACGGGTCCTGCAGGTTAGGATAAGCTGTCAGGTCGTCTACAGCACATCCCATTGCCCGAGCAATTTTTTGTAGATCATCGTCCGGAACAGCAATTTTTGGGTCAATTGACTCTGCAAAACTGGGGCTCGATGGCTCGATGGTAGTGGACAACAAATTCGAATTGGATGCAGTTGTCGCAGAAACTCCGCGCATGCTCGCCTTCAGCACATCTCTGCTAGCAGTGACGACTCCTGAAATACCGGGGCCAATAATTCGAGGCATTGCGACGAAACCTGGTATCTTTTTTTGCCCCTTCCCCAAAAAGTCGGTTGCCGTAGTGTTGTGGTGTTGGTCAATACAGGATGATGTAGGTTAAGTTGTGAGACTTCCGTATTGCCCGCTTGCAAAATTTGCGGCACGTGAGATTGAGTTGTGCTAGTGTACCAAAATCAACTCGAAAAAATTCAGCGCAAAGCACCATTGCAAGAAAGCAGGTACGCAAAGTCCACCAATACCGCAAGCCGTATAAAGATTGGCTGGCTGGACGGTAAAGCTGACGAACCGCCAGGAGGCAATTGATACGATATTAGATAGTCGCGACATTCGCCATTCTTCCGGTGCCGGTTTTCACAAACCGCACACGTGCTTACCACAGCAATGTCTCGGCCACGGTTACTGCTACCATTCAATATTTTGCCTCGGAGAGTATCGGCAATTATATCCCAGTCTATGATTGTATGTCCTTGAGCTGAGTTGGTCGATGTTGTGGATGGAATGGTTTTAATGCAATGCAGGGTCTGCCGTACAGTAGAAGCCGACGGACCGCCACGATGGTGTCTACAACCGAACCGAGCACGTCTATTCCTCTGGTCGCCTCAATTGAACAAGTCCGGTCAACATCAGAGATAGAGCGTGGCAGCGAGTCCAGTGTCGCCGCTGACACGGTGACGAACAGTCTGGTGGCGCCAGAAAACCTGACCTGGGCTCCAGCTACATCAGAAAATGAAGAGGTCATGCCTTTAGCGGCTCGTATGTCTTGAATGTTGCATGTATGAAATTCTAGGAGGACTAATTCGAAGCAGGGCCACCATCCGCAGTTCTGACACTGCTGCACAGCTTTCCGTCTCTCGAGCCTTCGACGTTCGCGGCCATCCCTACATCACTTCTCGCTCTCCCATTCCGTCGAGACATTCTCTGGCAAGCCGTTGTTTACGAAAATGACACGCTGCGCGATCGCCGCAGTCTCTTCGTCCCTAACCGTTCCGAGCTGGGCTACTCTAAGAAGAAGATGGCTCCGCAGAAAGGTCGGGGAATGGCCCGTGTTGGTAAAGCAGGTTCCCCTATTTTCAATCATGGTAGCAAGCCATTTGGCCCACGCCATCCTGACGACCGCACGCTGTTGAACCGAAGAGTTTACAATCTTGCGCTGAGGACAGCATTTTCATACGCATATCAACGGGGAAATTTGGTAGTCTTGGACGGCCCGGCGGAGTTAGTTACGTACAAGTCCAGGGCGGCGCAGGCTATTTGGGAATTACATGCCTGGAATACACTGGCTGTGTTGGTCATTGTTGCCGGCGAGAGGAAAAATCTAAATTTGTCGCTGCGGAAATCGGAGCCGAAGACCCAAGTTGTGCATATGAAGGATCTAGATGTGCGCACTCTACTCAAGGCGAAGAAGATAATTGTCGAGAAAGAGGCATTGGACTTCATTGAACAAAACACCCAAGGAAAGAAGTATTTGGACGAGGGTACCATGGGCAAGAATTTCGATGTCGGGGCCAAAAGGATAAAGGAGGCTAAATCCAAAGCCAAAAGGGGAAAACACTCACTGGACAAGAAGTAAATTCTATTGTAAATACATTGTAAGTGTTTTTGAATACAGTACATATAGATAATGGCAATGCTATTCTATCCCACCCAAAAACCCATCCCGTCCAACATAAATGACAATCCCGCTACAGACAATAATAGTCACGGCAAAATTCAACTTTGCATCCACGCCGAAACCCAGCCATTTATCTTCTCTACACTCTCGTCAAGCAATGCGCTATATCCTCCATTTTTCCCGCTATCAAACATGTTCATGTGCGCATCGATCTCGCCAGATGCACTCATATTCTCCGTCGGCACAAAAAAGTCGGTATAGGGTGCCTCTTTCGGGATATTGCAAAATGTCCTCTTTCCGTCACCTTCACCACTTACCATCTTGCCGAGGCTCTTGATCACATGGGTAGCATCCTTAGCGTCGGAGGATTCCGCGGTTTCTTTCGGCTGGACGACCGTGTAGTAATTCACAAACCGGACTCGATCTCGAGCCTGATAGAGTGTCCATAGTCTACTCTTGAGTGCCTGCGGCTTCTGAAATATTGTCCCAACAAAAAGCAAATGATCTTTAGCCCAGTTGACATCCACGTTCTGACTTTTCAAATACCACATCGTTCCGGCCGTGGCCGCGGCAGCAGTTGCCACGCCGGCGGCAGTCAACCCTGCGATTTTGCCCCAATTGGGCTTCGGCTTCTGTTCACTTGCAGGTTTATCATCTGCTGCGTGTTGCTTGGGCTGCTCACTGCTCTTCTTTGCAAATAAATAGGATGTAACAGACGCCACAGGAACACTGGCTCCGAGAGCCTTGAGTTCGTTGAACTTAGCCGCGCCGCGATGCATGACATCCTGTGCAAACACAGAAGAATGTAATCCCAGAAATGGAGAGTCGAAACATAATAATCCGATAACATTGGGAAATACAAGCTTTGGATCCCGTGCCAATATCTGCACTGCCGTATCGGCAATAACAAGTCCTCCCATACTGTGGCCAACGAGAATTACTCCGACAGTGGGGGAAATAACAGGCGATGGTGTACCATTAGCCACTTCGACGTCTATGACTAGCGTTTCAAGGAAAGACAGGAATGCGGCGACGGCAGCGTTGAGCTCGCCTTTGGTGTCGTAAGTCGGGTACACTATAGATTCTATATGTGCTGATTCGTATATCTGTTTGAGACGATCCTCGACCTCCTCCGGGAACTGGAGAAACGTTTTTGAATCTCCTTTGAAGCCATGGACATAGACAATCAAAAGTGTTTTCATTGCAAATTGCCACGAGCTGTCTCCCGAACAGCGAACATGATTACATCCGTAAAAGCCGTTACAAAGTTGTGGTCGTAGCATCTACTTGGGGTTAGGGATCTTGAGGGTTGGGACCATTTCGAGAGGCAATTTGATACGACGACAAAGCTGAGGAACTGGTAATATTTTGTACAGCCGCAGTTAGTGCCACAGAATAACAGAAAAATGTCCTTGTGAACAGCAGTCAGACGATCGACTTCAGTTCCTGCCTCCTGTTGGCCTTTAAGGCAAAATATACAAGCAAGACATCTGTTGCATTAACGAGCTTCATCAATTGCTCATCAATATCGAATCCGAAAGCGTTGCGACTAAGTCTTAGTTAAAGTTAAATATCAGACTATGAACTTTGATAAAATGCCAGAATGTGCAAATGTATTAAATGTACTCTGTGTACAAAGATTCGCGGCCGTTGCAGCCGTCATCTCCGCAAGTATGCAACGAATTCGTCAAAAATGGATGGCCAAGCTCCCTCGGCGTCATAGGTATCCAGCCCGTCATCTGACCCAAGGACATTAACCACGAAGTCTAACAACATGTTCCACGTATCCTTCGGTACAGCTTTTCTGTGCTCTTCTGTAACAAAGGTGATCCATTTGCCGAGCAGCTCTTGCTCAGGAAATTTGTCTTCTAGTAGTAGTTTCCAATATTCTACTGCTGTATCGAGTGGTAGGACACGTTGGCCTTGCGGACGCACAAAGCTGAATGTGTATTTGTAGACTTCCTTAAAAAATGCTGGATCAGTTGCTAAATCTGCACTTAATGACTCAACCGTTTTCTTCATCTTTGGGATCGTGTCCGCACTATATCATCAGCTCTCTTGTTCTACCGGATATGATAATGATAAACTCACTTCATTGACTGCCATCCTTTTATAAACTGTTGCTTTGTGAATTGGCCCATGGTCGGGGCCTCGAGTTTGTATGCCAGGGCGAGCACAACCGGGTCTTCTAACGGAACACCTAGATCTTGGATGTAATTTATCGTACCATCTATTCCAATCGTGGACGGTTCCTCTGGATCTAAGTTACTGTTACCCATTTTGCTCCACTATACATGAAAACTAGTAGATGCACCTTTATATTTCTCGAAGATCTCGTTGAGAGCCTTTGATTCCTTCTTTCTGTACTATTGTCAGTATTCTCTCTTTAAAGCTCAAGTGAAGAGTTCTCACGGAGGAACCACGGTCCCAGAGTCGTAGTAATCGTCAATTGCGCGTTCTATATTCCATGCATTACTACGGAGGAAAGTCGCGGCGGACCGGGACGTAGCACCGGTTGCCGCAATAAATTGGTTGACTGCGTTACGTTGGGCGGACGTAAGTGAGCTCTATTAATTATTAGGATTAGGCGCGATTATAATAAAGAACGGACGCGTGGACGTACCATTTCAATTGGGTGGTTATGTTCGGCGATCGTGTGATTACGTTCGAGGCACTGGAGGAACAACCAACTCCTCGGGCGAATGACTTCTGTGTTGGGACTTTGTGGCTCTCCACTTCCTGATTAACACACGACGACTGGCAAATTAGAATAACTGCTAATCATTGAGCAACTGAGCAACACCTTCCGATAAGCATGTTACTACGACACTTAGTTTAATATCCGAGCCGTTAAGGGCAGTCGTAGCCACTCTCAAACATTCACAAAAATTATCTGTGTTAAAGTAGTGAGACCTCGAGCGATGTCTACTTCGCGGCCTGTTCGCGCAGCATGCTGCGCTTCATTGACGAGAATTTATTTATTCCTCGCAAGACTTGCGACGATTCCAACAAATCCATTAAATGAAAGCAACAAGAGGCAGTTAGCCATACCGTAGACGCGACGCGCGACCAAATGTCGGAAGAGATTAATTTACGTCACGTGATTGATATGGGATGACCTAAATAGTAAAGGGTGTTATCAACATCTCAGCCCTTTGATTCGAAAAGTTGGTGGCCTATACCGAGAAGCTCTAGGACTGCAATATGTTTGACATTGCACTCCGTCGTTTGAAGGACGACCTCGTCAACCCTATCTGCACGATATTTCCGCCGTGGATCACGCCTCACCTTCTCACGTTTGCGGCATTCGTCTTTGGTCTATCTTCATGCTACGCAGCTGCTTTTACGGAGTCTAGGTCATGGCCTCTCCTATTTTGGGTTTTGAACCGTACTTTAGATTCCTTCGATGGGGCCCTAGCGCGAAAACGAGGAATTGCGACGGAGTTAGGTGGATTTCTCGACCTTCTGGGAGATTTCATAGTCTACTCACTAGTCCCATTTTCCATAGCTTGGGGCCAGGACCTGCATGCAAATAGCGACAGTGTCAAACCGGTTGATTGGAAGGCCGTAGCTATCCTCGAAGCAAGCTTCCATGTTAACAATTTCGTGCTTTTCTACGTTGGAGCTGTCGCTGCGAAACGAGACGAGAAGGAGTTGACAAGCATCACAATGCTGCCGGCATTAATAGAGGGATTTGAAAGTGGGATGATTTTCACAGTCATGTTGATTTGGCGACAGTATATCGCTCAGTTGTGTTGGGCCATGAGCGCGGCAGTTGCATTTGGTACTTTGCAGAGAGTATGGTATATCGTGAAGGCACTGAAACAGTTGGAGAAAACCAAGAAGGGATAGCTTAGATTATATTATCGTCTGGAATATAGTTCGTCCATAGGGTTTCAGGATTTAAAGGTTATATTCTGTCGTAGGATCACATGAGACTAGACTACATTACATATTTTGTGACTTGCTTTGCCCGCAAAAGCAAATCACGATTGTCTCGATATATCGAGCAAGGTACGACAATTAGTAGTCCCCGTATTTAAGATACCTTCTATTGGACCACAGAGATGCCACAAGTACTTGTGGTAATGCGAAACTCTTAACTTCAGTTACCCAATTTACGACTGTGGACCCTAACCCGATGATCAAGTGTGAAGACACTGATCCTTTAAGGCGGCTCCAGAATTATGTGGGTGAAGGATTGCTTCCTCTTCATATTGACACAGCAAAAATATCGCGTTTATTTTCAATTTCTTTTGGCGTATAACCCATCGAAAACCTCAAGTCCATTGTCCCACCAACAAAAAAATGGCTGAAACCCAACGTTTCCTTCGCGATGATGCCTGGCATGCTTCCTCGCCCCGGCGCCCCAACCCTTTGGCAAGACTTTTTCATAGCCCCAATCCAAATCCAACCCTGTATGGACTTCGACCAGCAGGTAAACAAAGATAGGAACAAATGCGGAGCGAGTCAGAACATGACTCTTGATGATATTCAAGGCAAAATTCGCCATAAGAATCAAACTGAGTCGCTCCGAGATAGAGAGTTGGTTGGTGACTTGTGGGTTCATTTCTGAATGGCGATGGTGCGGCTTATGGATGGCGGCTAGGTATGGGATTCTGTGGAAGGCGATATGGATGAAGAAGAAGAGAGCGTCGTAGATGAACAGCGATATTATTAGCTCCAGCACAATACGCCGACTACTTGGCGCCTCCGTCGGAAGTGGACGCCAGAGCTGCAGAGGGGAAGCGAGGGTGAAATTGTGAAATGTGGGACGAAGGAAGGATGAGCTGATGTCACCGCTATCGACGCTCAGTGCTGGTGAGTACCCTCCAACTCGTCTGATATCTTCCACTGGTACGTCTGCGTACTTTTTGATGAGTGTGAAGTCCAGTGATAGAAGAGGAGCTACGTAGGTCAGTATTTCACCGAGTCGTCGAGACGGTCGTCGCATCCGCGGCCGTCGAGGATTATTGGCACCGAACTTGGAGTCTGCTGACTTTGGCCCACGGACATCTATCCGGCGAGACGGGCTTCGAATGAATAATACCGTGTAGGATACTTCAAAGACACCGTAGAAGAAGACGGTCTCTAGAGTTTCAAACCCTGAAAACCTGTACAGTACGGAATGTGCGAGGAACTTGTAGAAGACAGAGATGAAAGGATCGTAGAGCGAGGGAAACAGTATCGCCGTTACGACCGTGAACCAGAGTATGAGCCGTGGTACCAGCGCGGATACTTGATGAGTAAGAACTTGATTAGGAGGAGCTGACCTGCCTCTGAGTAATTTGTCATTGACCCCCATGAGGATCCTCGTAATGGTCATGCAAGAGACGTTCCCGCTCCTAGTAATGACAGTCAAGTTCGGGGATCCTCTCAACGTACGCGCGATATCGTAGATAACAAGCGATTGTTGGAAATATGGGTTTTGTATGCTCCCCGCCCCGACGCAATAAACCCTCAACCCGGGGAAATATGGCTACGCCGCGAAGCTATCATAGGCTCCTCATCTCACATTATCGATTTGCCCTCACTTTCAGCAGATGCCTTCGACTATCTATATTCTTTATAACGCGAACGGATCCATTTTGGGCAAGCTCAGCTATGCTCGTCGCAAGCTGACCGCTGAGTCAAGTCCTTGCGCAGCATGCGATCTCACTCACGGTGGCCTTCGCCTCACCGAAACCAAAGAGTGGAAAGAGACGAAAAGTCAAATAGGTGCCGAGGTTCGACAGTTACATATTGACGAGCTTGATCAGGAAGTCAGTTCCTCCTCCCATACTTTGTCTTCTCTCTTGACTTGCAATTGCTTATTGACACGTGTTTTGAAGATTGTCGACTATGTTTCGACTAATTCTCTGAGATATCCGCTCGTCTTAGGGAGAAAATCCGGCGGCCCTCTGGAGCTCTTGATGACGTCTGAGGATATATCCAGTTGCTCAGGCAATCACTCTCAGTTCCTAACGTTACTGCGAAGTAGGGCTGCGGAGAAAGACATCCCACTTGATAAGACTTCGGCTGGTGCATCGGCTTGATACGGTAACTTGGTCGGGCGAGAACATTCTTGTGACGGTGGCGTCGGATAATCTCTCTCGAACGAATAGTTCAGGATACTGCAAAAGCATGATGTAGCGGGGGGGCCAGCTATGCAAAAGGCCCATTCGAAGTGAAGATGGTGAATAACTATTAACGGTGTCGTTATGGTGTTCGTGCAACAATTGGTAGATGAGATAAAAAATCATCACGTCTCCATCGTTTCAGCTTGAGCATCGAATTGTACGTAGACTTTCTGTGTCTTCGATAGAAGGATTAATTTTACGGTTGGGTCAAGCTCTTTAGGTAAACGATTACCGTTTCGAACATGATAGTAACACTCTCGGCAAGTGTCATATGATTCCCCAATTCGAAGGACAATGAAAGCCGTCTCCAAACCCTCAAAGTACCTTCAAAGTACTGATTGTAAAGTTTACTATTGCGATTCGATCCTGTTGCGTGGTATTGACAAATCGTTAATTGATAAACACAGTACTTTATAAAAGTTGGTGTAAGGTGTATAGTGCACAGTGGAATACTCTAAACGCGGTCGTTGGGTAATCAATTATGTAGCGGTATCGGTTGTGTACCATAGTAATCAGCGCTAGTGTCAAGTTAAATAAGTAGTTGGTTAACTAATCCTTTGAGATTGAATAAGTCAATCTTCTCCAGTCGCGACAAGCCGCCAAGTTCATTCTTCCACTTGCGCGTCTCACTAGCACCAAGAGCTAAAATTTGGGGTAAGTGTAATATAATGTACAAGGTTGTAGAATTATATGGGTGTCTGGAAGCTATTAGCGTTTTCGTCATTGATAAAGTGGTCTAAAAGCAAAACTATATATGCATGCCATCAATACTATTTCAATTTGATATCCGCCTAACGTGGTGACGTTATTATGCGTCGTTGCAACTGAATACATATGCAGGACTAACGTGCATGGACCATAGTTAGCTGAAGCGATAACCTTCGGTAAGCTTAGGTTCAACTATCTTTGGCCACACGAACTTCTACCGAATCTCTAAGCTTGGATCTCTCCTCCGTCAGTGACGTCCAAATGACTAGATGTCCCTCACGCCTTCCGACTGGATGTTCGCCATTACAGGCCCGCATGGCTTCGAATCGCAATTAACCCTCGCAGTATCTGTGCTTGTGTACCCAATCCTCTTCGGAGTCGTAACATCATATACAAGCCCACCATCGCGCTTTGCCAAGTCCCATGAGATTATCTCCGCCCTACACGCCACCCTAGTCTGTCTTCTTTCGATCTTTGAGCTTTGGAGGCGGTATAGCGATTGGGCTCCCCCTTCAGCACAAGATGGAGAATATGATGGTATAAGCAGAGGGAACGTGGCCGGTCACGGATTAGATATTATTACGTCGCGCTGCGTGGTAGGTAATTCTATCGCTGCGCTAGAGATGGGATACCTTGTCCAAGACGCGGTCCTGTTGATTGTTGGCACCGGGCAAAGGAGTCGATCTAGCAGCGAAAAAGGGAGGACCCTTGTAAAGGACATACCGCGTAAGGCATTGGGGTGGCATCATGTTATCATTGGGAGTGCTTTGGGGATGCTGTTGCGCTATATTGCACAAGGAAGGGAGAAAGGTATCTTCGTGATTCTGATGCTAATGTTGATGAATGCTTCGTGAGTTTTCCAATTTTCTCTTACGTTTGTTTGGCCAATTGCTGATAGTTGGTTATGATTCTGAAGAACCCCGGTCGGAACGCTGCACTGGTATCTTGTCAACTTCCGACGCTCCGATCACCGTGCGATTCTAGTGACGAACATTTTATATCTAGCGATGTACGGTATTTGTCGAGTGTACCTCATTTACTGGATGATGCATGTTTTTGGGTCATGGACTGGCGAGTCGGCGATTGAAGCATTTGTTCGACTGCGCTTACCTTGTATGATGGGTACCGGCGCGATAGCCTTAGCTAATTCCGTATGGCTGATCATGGGTGTGTGGAAATTTATGAGGCGATACGTGATCAGAGCAAAGCGCCCAGGTAGCCATGTATCTAGAAGTACCTGACAATGGGATAGAAACGTTGCGTTGTTTATATGCATCCTAGAAGTAACCATTTGAGCTCTCCTCTGTGTCTCCTTCGCAAGGAATGGACTGCATGCCACAATGATCGTATTTTCTTGAGAATGAGTGTGTTATAATGGTTGGTGCGCAAGCCTCGACGCGCGATAGTGCTTAGTTGTAGCCCTACCCCTAAGTTACACGTCAACCCAAATCCGAGAGTTGTTCAATAACATACTAAAATATATTATTAATGTTGCGTATAGCCATATGTTGCGCATGTACACTGCCAAACTCGGATTTTCTTCACTATTTTTCAATTGAGTTCATGATATAATACACAAATAAATTCAATGGCCCGCATCAAATCAACCCCACGACAAATATCCGCGTCGTCGTCTCCGATTTCAACCGGCAGCTCGATACTTCACAAATCATCATACTTTCTCCTCCATGTCGTGACTTCTTCAGCACTGCTCGCGTTTCCTATCGGTACTGTCGTCTTGTCCTCGCTGCTTCCGTCCGATCCCGTGAAGGCCTTGGGATTTTCTCTACCGGCAATTGCGTTTATTCAAGCCCTGAATATACTATTTACGAAGAATGCCACGGAAGTGGTCGGCAAATCGAAAACGACTAAGAAGAAAAAGCAATCAGAGAACACTGTGTCGGTACGTAATTTTTTTTAATTCAATTTGAAAGCTTGTTGCTAATTAGCCAACAGACGACAATTCTCGGTTTGTTGCTTTCAATCCTCCTGACTCCGTTCATTCACCTCGTCTACGTTCTCTTTGGGGCACCAGTCACGGTATCCGTTCCGGCCACGTTTCTTTTATCCGCACATACCGCGCTTATCGCACTTTTTCCGCTTCTTTGCACTGTCCCGCTTGACGGGGTGACGTGGATGAACATGGCCGCAGTGAACGCTCCGATTACACCGGTGTATGCCGCAGCATTGGGAACAATTGCCGGTGCATGGCTCGGTGCTGTGCCGATTCCATTGGACTGGGACCGGGAGTGGCAGACTTGGCCTGTTACTATTGTTTTCGGCGCATATGTTGGAAATGCTGTCGGTCGTCTTATTGGAGTTCTGATGAGTGTTAAGGAGAAGAAAATATAAGTTAATGCTATGTATATAAAAGGGATCACTACGTTAGGTATAATACAAAAAAGAAATTATCTACAAATAAGTAAATTTATGTGTCAATATGAACATTGTGATCGTCATCCTGATGTGCTACCTGCTCCTTCAGTTCAAGCTCCTTGATGGCCTGCTCGATATTCCCCCCTAATCCGA
Source organism: Lipomyces yarrowii (assembly GCA_030407185.1). Taxonomy (NCBI): domain Eukaryota; kingdom Fungi; phylum Ascomycota; class Lipomycetes; order Lipomycetales; family Lipomycetaceae; genus Lipomyces; species Lipomyces yarrowii. The sequence goes on from JANJPG010000097.1 coordinate 13,840, forward strand.
CCACCGGCAACCGCTTATGCACAACCCGGTGATCCCATAACTCGTCCTTGCCTTTAAACCAGTCATGTAGCCAAAACACTGTTGTCTCACCCGTCGGCCTGCGAACGTCCATCGGCTGGGTGAGGGTTGCCCTCCGGATCGGCACGCGGACTGGGGATTCTTCACCCGGTTGCTTATACAGATAGTCCAATCCATTAGACAAGTCAGACACAGCCTCAAACGTTCCGGCGTGACGTTTGGGAAACTTGAATCGAAACCATTCGTGCGCAATAGCTTTGTTTACGTCGTATAGTCGCTCTCGTTTTCGTCGCAGCTCGTTGACGTAGAATTTTAGTGCCAATGCGGAATATTCGTCCGGCGTTCGTGCAACGCAGAGTAAACTCCAGTCATGCACTCTAGAAGCTTTCGGAACCCGTGTCGCCGGGAGTTGTTTTCGAATTAGCTTGTCCTGTATCCCGTTAGCCATCCCGGACTCTCACCGCCAAGCCATCATCCGGCTCAACGTACGGTAACTTTGTTCGTGTCGTTCACTATGACTGGGCCATTGCGGTGCCGGAGGAGATATAAGTACCCTGGCTTCTCTTTGAAAGCCACGCTCACTACTGTCTTGGCGGCCTCCATGCTAAGATGAATTGAAGATATACTGGGTTGTTCATTCCTAGACAGTGTGGGCAGTCGAAAATTTCCGGGGCCACCTCTCGCCGCTGTTGTGCCACAAACACCGACAGATATATGGCATATCCTGCATTTACGCTCACCCACAGGCACAGCACAGACACAGCCCTCCAAGTAAAGACTTGTTCCGCTTAAAAAACTTAATTAATTATTCAAATTTTGATAAGTTAGTTACACATCATTAATGACTCCAGTATATTTACAATGCACACGATAAATACTACCTAGTCCCAACCTGCATATCAAAGTCCCAAGGAAATATAAAACATATATACAAAACCGAACACCGTCTCTATTCCCCAGCTCGTCTAGAATGCATATTTATCGGTGTCGCACCAAAACGTTCGTTCTAGCATCCTGCCCATAACATTTGCTTTCGTCAGTCATGATCGGGATCCGGATCCGGTCGTGTTGAGTGGCGTCCAAAACGGTCGATGATTCAACTGACGAGACGGAGTAGAGGTCACTCATGTCGTCGCTCTCGTGGACATCGTAAATCGGCCATTTCGTTTCTTCTTCAATAACTTCTTCGTCATAATCGGCGAAATCGGCTGTGGGTTCAAGTTCGTAAAATAGCAGGACGACACTGCCGTTTGAAAGCACTTCGTCGATTCCCACAGGCTGCACGTCGCCGTCCGAAACCCGGACCCACGAGTCCTTGTCAACCCGCCTGTATGCCACATAATGACCAAACGAATGAGAGCCAAAATGCACGACCGTACTAGAAAGTCGATACCATGCCTCTCCGTCGGCGCCCTCAGACCTGTGCGTGACATACTTGCTAAACTGAATCCGCTCTGGAAATTCTACCTTGGCGTTATTTTTGTGGGCAATACCTAGGTGAGCGTCGTATTCTGATCTGTTGATGTGCAGTACGAGTGTTCTTGGCGGGCGGAATATCGTCACCTGCTTGACTTTTGTGGATGATACCAAGCGTGGAGGTTTCAACTTTTCAAAATCAGCGTCGATGATTGTCGGTTTCTCAAGAGCAGCGGTTATCATGCTGCGACGAGCACGAAGGATCGGTCCAATATCTGGTTTCGATCTAGTCGCCGTCTCCCGTTCCGGCGAGGACGATCGGGAGCAAGGCGGCGAGGCGCGAGCGATGAGACGTTGGAGATGAGCTTCCGCAGCGACAAGCGAGCAGCGTTGACAGTACACGTCAAGTTTCTCAGGCGCGACAGCATTTGCCAGCATAGCCTCGACAGCGACCGACTGGTTGCTAAAGAGTGAAGTAGACGATGACGATGATGATGATGATGATGATGATGGTAAAGGTAAGGACAGTTCGAGGGACGAGAATGGGAGCTGCTTCACTGTTTGCTCTTCGCCGCATTGTAAACACACAACTCGTGATGAAAGTAGGCCGTCGAATGGTAGAACGGCATTGTCCGTGTTCGCACATTCTACACGCAAAGCGTCGAGAAGCGAGAGAAAAAATTCATGCGCGTCCTGCTGTTCCGGGTCGTCGATCCACCGTTTGGATTTGAGTAACTTGAGCAACTGCACCGTTGAATGGGTGTGCTGACTTGGCAGACAAGAGTTAAGGCGATGGATGAGCGTTCGCAGCTCGTTTGCAAGAGGCAGGGAGTCAGAAAGTGCTGAGTTGAGAAAATTTATCAAGTGTTGTGACGATGCCATTGCCTGCAATTTGTCAGCTCTGTTCACACCGAAACACATGTACGTATACCCACCTGAAGAACAGCATTGAGGAAACAGGCATTTCGCGCATTCACGAGACCACCAAGGACACCACTCGTCATTGTTGTTGCTGTTGACGTTGTCGAGACTTTTGGTTGTGGCTCATGGTCACTGAGACAGCGGTCCAGCGCTACAACAGAATCGCACTGAAAGAGTGGCGAGCTAGCCGTCCACAGGTTGAGGAAGTCTGGCGCGGTCTTTGCGGCCGCCATTCCTGATGATTATCGAGATGATATATTCGTGTGAGCAGCAGTAGTTCGTTCGGGTGGAGATGCTGATGGAAATATGAATATCGTGGACACCTAGAAATACAGTGGCAGGAGCAGCAGATTGCTTGCGTAAGAGCGTAAGCGTAAGAAAGATCCGCGTGCCTCCTCAGAAACATGTACTAGTCCCAATACAGTATAGCGGGTCAGATATTGAACTCTATATGGCGCAATGTCAGCTGCAGTGGAAGCGCACTAACCAGAAGCGGTAAGGTTTGTGCATGTATCGTTACGTACTGAGGCGGTGACGCGGCCCCGCCTCATCCACGCAAAAGCGCAACGCGGCAAAGGTCCACAATTTTTTATACTTTTATTGAATATTTGTACATAATCGTGTAATATTACTGAATAGCCTATACTGCTATATTGGACCTACTATTACACAAGCAAAGTCCTGGGCAGTGACGCGGCAGAAGACAGAGCACCGACTACACGAAATGATTGATTAATAATAATAATTTTGGGATGATCACGTGACCCCCAACTGCTGGTGATGCGGCTCAGCTGTCTCATCAAAAATATTTCTTGATCAGGTTTGTGCGAAAATCGATGGGAACCCGGTTGATGAAACCAAACCAGACATGGCCAAGAAGAACGGTAAACAGTAGACGTTTACATGCTGTGGAGAGGCTAACAATGAATAGCGAACAGATCAAACACGAGGGCAGCACGCCGTGAGATGCCGTCTCCGCCACCAGAACCGGTAGTCCACGATGGAGCAGGCGAGCACAATTTCAAACAAGATCCGTCCAGCCATAAGAGGAAAAAGAATAAACTACCGTCTGCACTTAGTGTTTCAAAGAAACAGCAAAATAGAATATTCAAAGCCGAGAGCAGGAACGAGGCGTTACTGCATAAAATCAGTCTCAAGTCTGCAAAAGACAAAGTCAGAAAACAGCAGCGAATAACAGAGAGCGAGAACGAGACCGGGTACTTGACCAGTTTGAGTAAGCACAATTCGGCTGTCGGTGGTTTGAAAAAGAAAGGCACATTAAAAGGAACAGACCTGTTGAATCTCATTCGAAAGGCTGATGTTGGCGGCATGAGTGTTGACGACTCCGGCAGCGAAAGCGACACCAACGAATGGGAAGACGAGCCAAAAGGCATCGATGAAGAAATGAAAGATACTCATAATTCCGCGGACGGAAATCGTGCTATTGATAGACATGTGCCAGTGCAAGATATAGAAGTGCCATTTTAGTAACAGTAGTAATTGGGTATGATACATGCACGTACTTGGTTTGATTTGATGTACAATACAATACGACCATATTTATCATTAATCGTCAGATTAAATCAAATCGATGAGAGAACCATGAACAAATAAATAAACGCAAAGAATATTCCCTTATTGCAGAAGACATGTAAGATAAATGTAACAACGAACGAGCCGAGTCCCAAAAAAAAAAAAAAAAAAAAAAAAAAAAAAGGAAGGGCACCCGGCAGAACCCCAAACACCGGCTAACATACCCGATGCCGCCTCTCGCTAGGAAAAAAAAACAAAGCAGAGCAACTG
>JANJPG010000098.1:0-17912 GCA_030407185.1 Lipomyces yarrowii
GGGATTGCCAACCTCGGTCCTGCCGCGCTCAAGAATTTCGCCCTTCAATCCAGGGTCGTGTGCCACTTGCACTTCCCTCGGCACACGATCTCGAGAAAAGAGTGTCTGTGCTCATTCCGAAATACTGGCCGTTACCTAATGTAGGTATCATACTCGTGCCGCTTTTGGTCAGAAATCTCCACCGACAGTCGACGACCCGAAATTTTGACAAAAGAAAAAAAAAAGAAAGCAACCGCCGAGCGCAGGCATGAAAATAAGGTGGCTTTTGGCTTGGACAGGGCTTGCTCGAACTTTTTCAAATTTTGCACCAATAACAAATTGCTTAATACCCGGCCGTATAATTAATTGTCCACTCACTTGGGACCTAATCAAGTTGAGTTTAATAATTTGACATCCATGGTTGGCTAGCAAAGGAATGGCGCTCTCCAAATAACAGCCCAGGCGGGCCAGACCGGGCAGTGGCGGGCTCAGTAGGCACGCCAAGGCACAGCAGGCACAGAAGGGCCTTGCAAAGCCAGGCCCCATCTCTGTATGCAGGGGCCAGGTCGATGCCTGGCCACCATGCCGGAACGGCAGAAGATCGCCGATTCCTTTGTGTCCTAATTACTGTAGCTGCTCTCGAGGAAGGGAATCGGTTTGGGCATTTAGCATTTGGGTGCTGCTGCAGGACCAGACTAATGCATGTGCAAAGCGAGAGTTAATCCGATATTATGCCCTGACGTTGGCCCTGTTATATTTGGTAATTTAACCGGCTTTTAACAGATTCATCATTATTTTATTATGAACGTGACAAGCGCCTTCGCGGCTTTAAATGCTAAAACTTCGAATGGTTCCGTCCGTCGTCGACACTACAGTCGAACTACATACACATTTCGTGACGCTCTCCAATAATGGCGCCTGTCGAAATGGCCTTGTGAGTGCTGCAAGTTTAGGCAGGTCCGACAAGTTTGCCCAAGGTCGTGTGAGTTTCCGGATCCATCCGCCCTCTGTACCCAAACGTTCGGAATCGGCGCGCCCGGGTTCAATGCTTTCTGACCCGCTCCGGGTGTGGCTGGGCTAAAACCTAGCCCCTGGGTTGGGGTGGTTGTCCCGGGTTCGGAAATGCTTAATACTTCGTGGCGGTGCGCGGCGGTGCACAGCCGGCTGTGGAATCTGGAGAGTCTTCGATTCTGTCCCTGGCTCGGCCCCTGAGTTGCGTCAGTATGATCTCATGATCAAACCAGGCATAGTCTGCCACTTTCAAAGCCCAGCCAAAGTTCCTGTTGCAATAATACCCCATTTTGTTTTTTTTACAAAAGCAGTTTCGTTCCTGGGATGGTGATGAAAGTTTGGCTGCTGCTAGACGGGGTTCTCATTGAACAGGGATCATCAGCCTCGGTGCTTATCGATAAGCCAAGAATCCCCCCGCCCTCTCCTCTTTGTCTGACATTGTGCTTTGTCGTGAAACGGATCAGAGTAAATAGGCATACTTTTGGGGCTGTCTATTTCGTAGCCGGGATCCCGGTGGATCACAACCGTTTGTAGTTGGACCAGGTCCCAGCGCTGAGGTCGTAATTTTTAACATGGCGACCGCCGTCATATTTGCGATATGCGGGTGGGGGGGTTCGAGTACGAGTGCGAGCTTCAGTTGCAGAGAGAAAACATTCAAGCTTTAGCACTCAATTGTCACATCGGCAGTCTTGATGCAAAGTGATCCTTCCCCCCCACACACACGCGATGCGAACAATCTAAGATGCGCGGCCACCCGCCAATGCTCGGAGATACCGGCGACGGAACGGATCCTCGCTTACTAAAAAAAATATACTTGGCGTCACGAATAATTAATGTCATTCTTCGCATACCAGCCATACATTGACTGACAAGGCTTCCTCTTGTATAATTAATATTCCTGGTCTTCGCTTTGACAAAACCAAGGCAAATGTGAGCGCGAATTTTGACCAGGCCGCCGCAATTGGATATGCGAACCCCGATTAAATTGCTGTAAATCTATTGTTCAAATATGTTCCCCCCGAACAAAATGGTAAGTTATTGCACTTCCTGGAACCAATACAACAGTGAATTCTTACAGGCACTCCGCAATCGCGAACGAAACAACCAAACAAAGAAAGCTTGCGGTTGTTTTTGAATGTCTGAAACTCCTCTCTCGGTAAAACATTTTTGGCGAAGAACAACAATCGGCGACGATCAGACATTGCTTTCACATGCTGAACATTATGTTCCAGGTCGTTCGTTGGGACTGCAGGAACAACTGGGCTGAGGGCCCAACTCGCTCCCAATCAGAATGCATGTGCTTTGCTGAATCTGGTTGGGGAGCCTCAACTAGCGGCGGTTGTTTAAAAACAGAAACAAAAATTTATTGGCCGGGTTAATTTACAAAGTCAATCTAATTTGTTTTTTACACGTGCCGATCTTTTGGCGTTACGAATACGTTGTCTTGTTGAAGGACCCGGCCCTCGGATATGGACAAATATCTATCATAATAAACCTATCCGGCTCGAGTGTGGACGGACCACTGTGTTAAAGTATGTAGTCACCCAAAATGTATATCCCAACTTATAGCACAATGTTCGCATACAAAATAAATAAATAAAAAAATAATTTGCAACTACTGTAACACCCTACCATTAAAACTCAAAAAAAATAATAATAATGAAACTAGGTAACAAAGCAAACGTAGTCTATAACCCGATATATATCAGAGAATAAAAGAACAAATCATCCCCCTATATCCAACACGACGTAGTCCCCTCCAAACTTAGTACAAACCAAAAAAAACATAAATCCAAAAAATTATCTTATACGTTCACACCTGCGGTTTCGTTTGGGCTTCCGCTTGGAGTGTCATCAAAGTACAAGTACTCCGTATCAAATAGGTCAAGCTCCTTCCACACTTCGACCAACCCGTTGCCGCTCTTTGTGACCGCAACCCATGCCGGCCTATACATGTCTAACTCATCCAACGCAGGGATCTTGCCTTTTTCCCACTCCGCCCACTGGCAGCCAACGTACACCTTCAAGTAATCCATCGCAGAATCGACACCATCTGATATCTCGTCCTTCTCCTTCCACATGAGTGATACTATGAACGGAGAATACCAATCAAGCTTGAACATCTGTATCTTGTCAATTCCATCCTCCGACGTCAACGGCTCCGCAAAAGTGTAGTTGGTATAATTAGTCGTTACACTCACGCTTGTGACGACATATTTACTGAACGGCAGTTCTTGGGCGCTAAATTCACCGGTTCCGTTGGTATATTTGGTCGAGTTGTCATACGGCGCAAACCCTGTAAATTCGAATCGCTCAAACGGCGGCGAAAATTGCATGACACAAGATCGACTGTCGTTCACAAAGATCTTGATCGTCGCATTGTAATACGTGCTGCTGTCCACGACTTCCTCCTCCGAGGCATCGACCTCACCCCGCTTCTCAACAATAACATCGGTACTGAACCATTCATCTGGCGCAACAGTAGTAGTAGTAGTAGTAGTAGTAGTAGTAGTAGTAGTAGGTGCAGCCGTGGCCATAGTTGTATAAGTCGAGACGACCACAGAAGCGCTCGTGTACGTGACATCGTCCGTGTAGTTGTACGTCGAATTGTACGCGGTCAGGTTCAGCCAGTCGTAAGGATATCCGTAAGTCACATTTGGATAGAGACCAGGGTACTGACACATCTCAATATTGCTGGTCATCAAATCCTTACAATAGACATTGTAACTCGAGTAGTTCTTAACCGATGGCAGGTCCTCGACTATGTTGTACACGTACGGCTTGAGACCGGTGACCGTAACAACAGCGCCAGCATCCATATTATCCAAGTCAACCTGCTGAACAAACATCACCTTCAAAGGCGCCTCCGACGAAAATGGGAACAGGAAGCATGACGCAAGGAACGTTCCAGTGAAAGCCAACATGAGGACGAACGGCACAACAAAGTGAATCCTGTGCATGAAAGGCAGTATCGGGTATATTAAGATAATGATAAACACGAACACGGTCAAGTACACTGCAGTCACATATTTTTAGTATGCTTGCATTCTTCCCTCATGACACACACCAATAAAACTTACCATTATAGGTCGCTTGACCACCTTCCTGCAATGTCTGCTGCACAACGGCTAAAGCAAAGAATCCCATCTGCGAGGTGAGAAAAACCGAGAATGGAACTAAAATTAGGAATTCAAACAACCACACGTAATCTCCCCGCATATCCAATTTTTTGGTGAAGTTGAGATTTTGTTCACTGGCAGTCTCGCCCAGTAATGGCGCGTCCTCAGAATCCTCATCATCGTGCTCACTTTGCGGCGATATATGGTCAATCTCATCAGAGTGAGCCTCCATATACCGCTGCTCAGATCCTATAACTTCAGCACGAGCCATGAAATACATAGGGGCCGCAGGCTCGAAGTACATGGCAATGATATCCATCAACAACGCCAAAGATACACCGATAAAGTTGAAAGTGACCCAGTAGAGGCCTGTACCAGACATCCTGTTCTCCTCAACGTTGGCATACACGAGAACGATCCACCAAAGGAAATACAATTCAAGCAAAATCTTAAACTTCTGGTGTCGGACAGGACGGATACGGTTGGCCGCGGCAAGGAAGAAGAAGTTAAGAACGAAGTACAAGGAAGAAAGCGCAATAAATGGTAAGCCGACATAACGGTGGAAAATCAGGCCGTTCGCATATCTGAGACCGACAAGAACACCAAACAAGATAGCGGTTGAAACAATAATCGACAATGGAAATCGCCCCCATCCGCGTCGGCCAAGATTCAGTTTGCGCGATTTGGAAAGTCCGAAAAGCAACAAGAACAAAATTATTGGCGTGACAATCAACATCACAGTGTCGACAACAAAGAAAGTCTGAACTGGCGCGACGAATAGTGCCGATCCAAACACTAAAAAAGCAAATCAGTAAATATATTCCAGGACTCTCACAATAACATTACGACAAACGCACAATCGAAGAAAACGGCCTTGCTCTTGGAAGAGTTGTCAATGTCCGGATCTTCAGCCATAGAGTCAACGGTTGCGGCAGAAGTAGTAAGCATATGCTCAACACTACCCCGCGTAGTTCCCTGAATGCTGTCGCCCTTTGTGTGATAAACTGACCGAGGAGCGTAGAATGCCACATCCATTCCACGAAGTCCATGATCCTCATAAGCAGAGTAATCGGTGTCAGAGCTAAGAACGCCAAGCTCAAAACCTTCCTGCAACATTGAGTTTGCATGTGGAGTGCTAGCAGCGGAATAATGATCGGCAACACCGTAATCACTTGCTCGAAATAAAACCGCTCTGCCACCAGCACCAGCGCCCTCAAGATTGTAAAAAGTCGATGGAAGCTCCGACCACGGGTGAAAGAAAAATGCTTCAGCGCCATACAATCCCAATTCCTCGCCATTGTTGAAATTGAAAATAATCGTCCTCAACGGAGGCCGATCGGCATACGCATAGTCCTCGAGAAGCGCCAACATTGTGACGACACCAGTTCCATCGTCGCTGGTACCGTAGGCTGTCGAAACACTGTCATAATGAGATGACACAAGAACAGCAGACAATGCTGGGTTGCGACCATTGACCTTCACGAGAACGTTGTTGGATTCGTAATAGATAACTCGTCTGGATGGATTTGATGCATTCCACAAGTCGCTCTGTCTAAATGTAACATTGTGACCATAGTCATTGTCGACTTCAATACGGCCAGGCTGTGATTTGTAGTATATCTCAAACGTCCTATTGACAATATAATCGTGTACGTAGTCATTGGCGTGCGAGTTGTAAGGATGAATATTTTCAGATATGACCTGCAAGTCGTACCACGCAGTTTCGACGCTGTCTGAATAAGAACCAGGAGCGGCTGAAATTGCAGCCGGCGATGATGTCTGTGGATTCGCGAACTGAATGACGTAGGTGGTTATAAGAAGTGAAGCATAAGTCGCGACAGCCAGGACTGTAACAGGAAAAACATTAAAGCCGAATAGCGATATAGCAAATCGTCTCAAAGACGCTATTGACCACCAACGACGTTTTGAATGTGAGAAGGCAGATGCATGATCATCTTGCCGGCGTTGCCAGAAGCGAAATGGCTTGTGAACGAATGACGAAGCCGACGATATCGACGGGGGGGAAGTCGCGCGAGTTGGCATGTTTACTGCGGCGGCAGGCCTCGCGCGGTGCGAGCCTTTAGTCGTATTAATGAAGCGTCTGTGAGTGCTCCGGAGCGAAGACGACAGATGGTGACAGTAAGCAATCCAACTTAATGCGCGACGGTATCGGAGGGCAGAATACTGCTTGCAATCCTTGAGAATCTGCAACGAACATGGGCGGGGAGAGGCGATGATGGTAAGGCGCAGAAGCTCCAGAGCTGAGGCACCGCTGTCCGGTTATGGTTTAGTGGACTAACCGCTCCTAGACTAGCGCAAACTCAGATCTAACCATATCAAGTTGGCCTTATGCACTTTCTGATAAGCCACCACTTCTGATTGGTCATTATCTTGCAAGTAAAGTTGCCCTAACCTTTTCTGATCACGCGTGGACCACGGATCACAAATGTTCGCGTTCAAATTGGCACGAGACTGACATTAGCAGGGTAACGTTTAGCAGGGTAACAATGACGTTTTGTTCAGATTGTTTCACAAAGTACTCTGGCAACGCGAAATTTTAGATACTTTCGGATAGCTTATAGATGCATCACGCCGATTTGTTGAGATACTTCCCTCAATTGGACAATCAAAGTAAATATTATCCTTATTTTATATTAGAGTACGTGAGGCATGGTCGCACCGACAGCTGGACCTTCGAAACCAACCAACCGGTCTTCGCATGGCACCAAAAGACCAGCAAGCGATGCAAACAATGACCGGGATGAGATTAAGCGCGTCAAGATGATGAATGCAAGAACCATATTGTCACAGCCGTCTGAATCAAGTATGTTTACTGGTTCCTGTAGATCTGCTCATAAAAGATCATCCGGTAATGCTAAGATCTCAAATAGGTCTGAAACAAGGGCAGCTTGATGTCGGAGCATTCGTTTCCTCCAGGAAATACGAAATTCAGCAATTGTCTGATTCGATGCGCAAGTCTAAGTATGTCATGCGTGGTGTTTAGTAGCAGAAGCATGCCAGCTGATATTTGGACATTTCTTGTCTTCTAGGGCCATACAAAAGCAGCAAACTTTTCAAGTTGTTCCCCGGTCCCTGAGACGTCGAGCTGCTAGTCACCATATACGGTTCTTACCACCTAGGTTTCGTGAACAAGCACAGCAAGAATATAAGGATAGCGGGATCCAGCTGACACCCAAGAAGCGACGTCGTATAACACGATTGCATCTCCGTCGAGATACTGCTTTGAAGCTAAAGTATTTCGCCCGTCAGAGGAAAGCATATCACGGTGATCGCAAGCGAAGCACATACCCAGTTGGTATCAATGAGCTAGCTACCAGGGTGATTACGGAGCGCAAATTTAAGAGGAGACAAAAGGATAAGACGTGGTTACCGACACATCTGTGGCATGCAAAGCGAGCCCACATGATCAAAAAGTGGGGTTATGTTATACCATCTCATCCTAATGAAAAATCCTTTCGTCCAACTCATCGAGCGAGTCAAAATGGTAGTGGAATAGTTTTTGATACTAGCTATTACGCAACAATGATATTGCAAGGACTACATGACAGTATAGTCATGGCCATCACTATAATAAGCAGAGGTAAAGCTTGCGGGAAAACGTACTTATTGGGTGACCGAGCATTTGAGGGTCCCATATATAACGTTTCCAACAACGATTGCCCTATTGGCGAAGCAGTGATATATTATGAACCGAGCGCCGACTTGGGAGCCGGGTTGGCGAATAAATGCAGACGAGCTCTGATTCGAGTTCATCCCGCTGCATTTGACGAAACGTGGAAGGCGCTTATGGCACTAGTGACGGCGGCTAGGGATGTAGCGCTTTTTAAGGATTCAGACATGGAGTTGCAAGATTGCCGATTTGCAATTGGTTCAATTGACATATTTGGACCAAAGTCACTTAAAGTTGTTGGACACAATCTCCAGTTAAATTTGGAGAAAGATGTTACCGTGCATGTGAGTCTGTCATGCTTCCCTGCAGAGTATTGCTAACAATTGTCCAGCAAGCGTGGAGCATGGCGACTGCAGCGGGAGATCCAAAGCTAATCCCCCTAGGGGCTGTTTTTCCTCTCAAGTTCTTCGATCCAAGAACAATGTATACTCCTATGAATTCCCTTGTCACTTGTACTTAGATTGACTGCTCTAATAGCTCAACTCCGTCGCGCGATCGTAAGATCTCCACTTGGGAACACCGAGACGTGTCCAAGCAATCTCTTGTCTGCAAGAGTCTCAACGAGATGGCACGGCATCTTGGATCAGGGACGCCATCTCCTTTATTTAGCACTGAAGGCCGCAGCATTCGAGTTGAGCACGCCAAAATTGCGCACGGACGACTTAAACAGCGGAGAGCGGCAAACTCTAAGGCTGTGGACGCTAAAAGAGGCTCTCAAGTCCTAGTACGTGTATTTTTGATATTGTGTTTCTTTATCTGTAGTTTCCTAACTAGCTAGTGCAGCTGAAAAAGGAATCGCTAGTTTTTAACGACGATGTATCAATTCCGGCATTAATGATAAGACGTGTAAATGGAGCAATATCGCTGCTCCTACCATGGCAATGGGTCGCCATATTTTTCAAGAAGTTGGTCCTTCCTGCCTACACAATATATGGCGGATTACAACAATATCACCAGATTTTGGGCGAACGAATGCTTCCTTACTTCCCGGATGACTATCCTGGCACGCCGGCTGGTGGAGTTGAAGAAAGAGAAAAGATTACTCAACGCGAGAAGGAGTGGAAGAGTAAACCCAGAAGCAAAAAGATTATTTATGATACCTTGGATCTTAAAAACGGTGAAAAGAAGGGCGAGGTAGGAAATCCATTTGCGTGCGATTGGAGATATTTGCTGCATGCTGATGGCAGCGTTGAACATGATCCCTCCAAGGAATCAGTCAACCAGCAAGATAGTGTCCGTATGCAGGATTCTTCTGCTACGGGTTCAGCCACCGAGAGTGCCGTTGAGGAACCTTCAAATTCGAACGAGCCGTGGATGATTACCGAGTTAGCCAGAACGTTATCCGAAAGGAATACTTTACGGAAGGAGCTGAATCTTTTGACGGCAATCTTTACCGTCCAAATCATTATGATAGGGAGAGGAGCTCCTCGTCCAAGTGCCCGGATTTACGCTATTCCTGTGCGGGATAGAAGTAAATGGATGAAGCTAAAACTGAATCGCAAAATTGTACCGGAATCATCCGAGGTATGCTTAGCGATCATTTACTGGACGAGTTTCAGTGCTGAAATTCTAATGTTGTCTTAGTATCCGGTTTGTCCCAAGCGCGATTTTCTGATTGGATTTATCACTTCTGGCGGGTTTAACCTGAAGGAAGGTAAAGGCAGTGGGATAGCAAGTCTGTCTTGGGAAAAGGTAGAACGGAATGGAGGATTTAATTACAGGTACTGCGTAGTCAGAGATGTAGGAGAAAGAGTCGGCAGACTGGCATTGTATAAGCCCTTATAGGATTCCTCATGCTTATGCTATTCATATTTGGACAACTCCTGCATTGAATTACTTTCGCATGATATCAATACACATGGGTTCGATAATAGGATATGTACAGGACGAAGAAATTACACAACAAACAGGTGGAGAATAAAGTTTGTAGCGTCTTCACGCTCGCCCATCGCCGATGGTTGTGGCGATATGCACTTTCAGCCTGGAGAATATTTCGCATTGTAAGATGCGATGGGGTATCGCCAAATGTCCATAGCCAAGTGCGGCGTGACGGAAGTAAGAAAGGTGCAACGAGAAGTTGTGAAAGGACCCATGGGAGCTGGGGTCATTACAACTTGAACCCTCCTCACGCCGAACTATTATTGATCGGCGACACAATCATATAAATAATGTTACTTTGTGTCATGAACGTCGTGGATCACCGCCAATATAAATCGAGAATCTACGCAGGGTCATGTCAGTTGTGAGATGGCAAGACTTTACTAGGATACATACCAGGCACAATCATCAGGCCGTGCTCCTTAGTACGCAATCGAAGTAGCTTCAAATCGTCCTAGTAAGATTGTTAGCGTACGATCTACAGGATCGAGACAAACCAAAGTCATACATCCTCTTCAAAAAACTGATTAACCACTTCGCCAGCTGCTTTAACGAATTGCACGCAAACAGCCGCGTATCTGGCGACCAAATCGCTGTCACCTTCCTCCTCGTCCGCGTTTCCTTCCAATGTTCTTTCTTCCGATTCCCCTCCGCTGGCCCTGTTCTTTCCTAAAATAACCGCACCACCATCTGTATCAATCATGGATGAACGTACGATTCCACCCAGTTCCATGTCGACCACGATTACGCCTCGCACGTGGTGCTTGGCACTGATCCGCGTTATAATCGCATCGATTTCCTGATCTACCGGTAATTCACCTGTGTAATTACTGGTGTGGAGCTGTCGGTGCCTGCCTGGAAGGATCGGACTGCGGACTGTCGTTCGCGCTTCATCTGACAAGGCCGTTGGCTTCGCGGCCGATGAGGAGCTTTGATTCTGGTTTGAGGATCGACTTGGCGTAAAAGGCGAATGAGAGGTTACTGCCGCCGTCTGCAGGATTGGTACCATTTTCCACGAACTGATCTTTGGATGATATTCGGTGTGGATCACTTTGATGAACGTTTGGGATGAGGTTATGATGCGGATGACTCGTAGCAGTTTTCAGGGGTCACATGAGTTGCTCGCTTCCCGTCCACTGGCACAATTTGCTCAATGCGGGTTTTTTGGTCGCTACGCAAATTAGCGAATTTCCACGAATGGCGGTTAAATGTAGAGACTATCTGGCGTCCCGAACTATCAGTTGTGGGAGTGTGTTCGACTAGCGCAAGAGTTTTGCCGCGCCGACGTAGACACTCCCTCAGCAGTGGAGACACTACGAGTTCGCTAACATTGTTAAGCCGTAAGCCAAATCCCATGGTGCAATGTTAGTTAATATGTACCATTATGTGAATAAATACTAATAATATTTGCTATTCCTATTCGCATTGGCATTAGCACTCGTAAGCATGTAATATCTAACTGTTCGTATGCGAATCGCAAATATTCGTATGAATGCGAATCAGCTCGTCAGTCATATCCACCGCTAACCTCTTGGCTCATGTTGGTATATTGTACGACAATAGGCAGTAATCCAGTTGCATGGTAGTAACAGCTGAGCGCAAAGGTAGTGATTGACAGGATCTCGGACCAAGATTTATATTCCCGGCCCATAAGTACGGCAGGCAAGTGTCCTGCGTCCAGCTTCTCGTAGCAAATCGTCCAACCACAGGGTCTATTAACTATTATCAGTGCGCACACAATGACAGTTCACAAGACATGGTTTCGGGGAGACAAGCCAAACCTAACGGCTGGTATGTTGCATCAGAATGTATGTCATAGGCAGTAAGGTATTAGAGGATCTTCTGGACAAATTAAATTTTCAGTTTTTGAGAAATAGAAAAATGTTGGGCCTGCCACGCAAGCGGATGGACAACTCGCACTTACGACAGTAGGTGCTCATATCGATCCTGCTAATGGAGCATTTTTAATAGAATAAATGTCACTTTCTTATATTACATTTAAGCCAATGATCCAGTTAATCTGCAAAAATAAATCTTCGCCCGATATACTGTAACCCTACTGTGTGAATGAGACTGTGTGATACAACGCCACTATCGGATGCTTATGCGTTAGCAAAATGTTTAGGCGGAGGTGGGTGCGGGGTTCATCTTTCGGCGACCGCCAGTGAGGGTCACGTTAACGAAACGTCCTGAAATGTCGTGTTAGAAAAATGTCACATCTTTATTATAATCGAGTCATAAATCGGAAAGTTGTACGTACTGTTGTAAAGAATGCGCTTCTTCGCCCGTCCCTTGGGAACCTTCTTCTTTTCCTGCTTCTCAACTATTGAAACCGTCAGCATTGACTCTTATTGTCGTGATATTCAATATTCTACACTGTCCTCTAGATTCCACCTCTTTATACATTGACCATCAAGAAAAACAGCCAACTTACCCTTAGGTGTCTGCGACTTGACTTTACCGGCACGAGCGAGAGATCCGTGAACTTTTCCCTATTAAGCCCAATCGATATTAGCAGTCCGTCTTTAGTCATAATTTCTCCGACAATCATTTTGAATATAAACGTACCATTTTGACAGCTTACACAAGTCCTGTTGGAATATGGTTCTGAAATGTAAATAGGTGGCGCGGATGTCCTGTCTTGACTTGGACGCACCACCCATCGCCAATCCCTAGATTTGCACAACGCCGACAAAGCCCTATCAGTGTGACTGCTTTCAATAGTTAGGTTTGGCATGGGGCTGGTAGGGTTATGAGCCCTAGTTTAATTTGGGAGTTTAGGGCATGCATTACTCTTGGATTGTTAGAGACTGCTAACAAGCGCCTCGCCCAACTTTTACTGAATACCCTTGCCCCCGCTTCTGGCGTATGAAATCCTTTTCACGGACACAACAGAATTTAGGGTCGCGAAAAAGTATCTAGTGCAATTGCACATCGAGATGTATCGAATAATTGATATTTGCTTATTCAGGTCTAAAGGGTGTAAAGGTCCCTGTGTTATTGCTGTTTTTGCCTGCGTTTTGTCCATGGGGTTAGGGAAGTACGGTTCACAAGTGGACATATCCACGTGACCGACAATCCGCATTACGTCACATCGAACTCAAGCGGCTGTCGAGGAGTTTCGCCCGTCCACGTTGTTGTAACCGTATTCGCTGGTTCGATAGTGGCCTGAGGGAAAGTATGGCATGCGATACAAGGAATGATAGAGCCTGCGGGTATGGGTATGTGCTGGCGAGGCTGCAAGGGCGGTTGGTAACCTCGAGCTTATCATTTCAACCTGTCGCAGGTTGCGGGGGCGATTCCCCACGTAGGGCGTACGCTTGTGCAGCAACAAATTCCATCACACACTCACGCGCACCTTGGTCTCGGCAGTCATAAGCACTCCTAGAACACGGTGCATGCTGATCAGAAACTTCAGTTACTCGTTGATAAGACCGAAGGTTGTTTGGCTGGCCAGCGTTAACAACTTTCATTCCACTGAGCGTGAGGCAAGATCTGCGATCAACAGAGATGACCACATTTTCGGATGATTTTTCAGACGGAGGGTTTCTTGAGTATACTGGAAGTGAATCTGGACTAGCCTCGCTATCCACTGACATATCTGTCGACGGCAATTGCGACAGTCAAAGTGTTGAAAGCTGGATATTAGCGTCGATGATTGCTGTCGGCGACAATGACAATGACACTGACAATGACAATGAAAATGAAAATGAAAATGAACATGAAAATGAAAATGAAAATGAAAATGAAATTGAAATTGATTACGCTAAAAGTGAATCCAGTCGTGTATCGTATTCTCCTGCAGACCTGGCCGAGAGTTTCAAGGGCCTGGGTATCCACGAGCAGGTTGTTCACAAAGGTGCCGCGAAAAAGAGATTGAACAAGCAAGAGGCGGCGTTGCTCTACGCATTCGCAGCATATTTTTGTCTCAATGGTCCCGTAGGCTTTAGGACTAAAGTGCATCTTGAGTTTGAATGCAAAGAGCCCCTAGATATTAAGCATAGGGGAATGGTTTCTATACGTGACGTTTTTGGTTCCCGAATCACTCATCTCGAATTTGCCAATTTTGTGTCAGCCGTGAAAAAATCCTTGCCTGAAGGGATTGCGTGCCCGATGACAAAAAAGTACGGCGACTATTTTCCGAATATAGCGTTTACGCTTACGCATCTTGACGCCAGCTACTCTTCTACTAGCACGCGTCAGCAGCGTCAGAAGGTCCTGACGAGAGCGCAATTAGAGAAAGAGAAAGACGTGCCTACGAGATCGAAGTCTTAACACTGACTGTGACTTAATATACTTTGAAGAATTTTTTTGCACCATTTGAGCGATTGAAGTATTCCCGGCGTTTGGTGAACTGTTGGTAATAGTTTGGTTCTCAGGCTTAATTGGGTATCGAATCTGGAATAAGCTCGGCTACTAGAGACATTATCTCTCAAGAGCGTGTTATCGGCTAATGATCTCTCTTTCTCTGACAGAAATATTACAGAATACGATTGTTGATGCTATTTTCAATGGCATTGAAACTGTCACGCACGATCTAAGACTAATACATCTTGCCGCATGCTGCGCACCACCATGCCCGTAAGTTGTTTAGGTAGTCCCTATTGCTTTCTTAATAACAGCTGAAAGAGCGTCTGGATCCTTGGGCACCTGCGTAAAATTCTCGTGGCCGCTCTCCGTAACTAAAACATCATCCTCTATACGCACTCCTCCTACATCCCAGTACTTATCTAAAACATCTCTGTCGATAAATTTTCCGCCCAGCCCGAGACCTTCATCACCTTGGATGTACGGATTAATCAAAAATGGCGAAAAGTAAATACCAGGTTCGACAGTAACGACCATACCAGACTCCAGGTTGCGTCGGATACGAAGGTAGCGGTACAACGGGTCTGGATCTTGGTAGTTAGCTTTTCCTCCCGTGTCATGCGTATCCATACCCAGCATATGGCCAAGGCCATGCGGGAAAAATGCACAGGACACTCGTGACTGGAGGATCTCTTCCTCTGAACCTCCCTTGAAAATTCCAAGTTTCAAAAACCCTTTGACAAGTATTTTATGTGCAAGCAGGTGCAACCCTTCCCATGACGCCCCGGGAGCCACAAGTTTTTCGCAAGTTGTCTGCATGTCTAAAACAAGCTCGTAAATTGCTCGAGCTTCTGTCGTCCATTCACCGTCGATAGGAAAAGTTCGCGTGACATCGGACGCATAATTTTTCCACTCGGCACCAGCGTCAATGAGGATCAATTGTCTACCATCAAGGTCTTCATCGTTCTTGACGTAATGCAATGTCGAGCACGAGTGACCTGAACAGCATATAGGATCGTAGGATTGGTTCTTTGAGCCCGCACGCAAGGAGTGGTATACGAACTCGGCATGAATATGCGTCTCGTTTGTGTGGAGATTCATGGAAGACATGACTTTTAAATGCGCATTATCTGAAATTGAAGCCGCTTTTCGCATTAAATTGACCTCATATTCATCCTTAATCATTCTTGCTTCCTCCAATGCCTCCAAAAGGTGCTTATCAGCCTCTGCAATCTTGACATCTGGCAAATGTCCAAGAACTTTGGCATGCTCTGGGCCCGTAAGTGACTCAACCGTGAGGATAGTCCGCCCACTACATATCGAAGCCATATCAGTCACTATCATATCGCTGTATCGTACATCGTCCACGTCAAACTGAGCTTTAGCTTCATTAAGTGATAGTGGTTGACCGCTCCACATGACATCGTCAGCATCGACCGGAGGAAGATACAAGATTATCGTTTGGCTACTTGTATCGTACGTAAGGTATGAATCAGGTAGGTCGCATCCTGATAAGTAGTAAAAGTTCCTGTTTTGTCTAAATGGCTGTGTCTGATCACAGAACGGCCAGTAGACAGTGCGCGGTGAGGCTAGTAGCAATACTGGTGCCTCTAGGCGATTGCCGAAGTACGATGGCGCCAACGCATACAATTGCCGCTTGACACGCAGTGCATGTGCCTTGGCTGGATACTTCTCGATTTCCATTGCCCCTGTTGTGGAGAACCAGAGTTGATATCAGGCACAGGCGCGTGGTGGTTAATAAGTGTAGAGACGCGGCTCGGACCAACTAAACCTGGTGACATCATCACCGGCGGCCGACTTCGCAAACTGCCTGGCCGATTACTGGTTGCACAGTCTCCTGTCCGTCTGTTTATGCCATTCACATGTAACTGGTCTTTTATCTGTTAACCAGGTGCGCACATTTGTAGTGGACTACAGGGCTAATTTAATAACTGTGTTAACTATCATGACTGGGCTAGAGGTTCGGTTATTAGTCGTTCAACGGTTCAACATCGACACTAGCTAATGACAGGCAGGTACCAGAGCTGAGAATTGTGCAGGACAGCTTCTTTACGAATGGTCCTCCGTGCCCACTTTATGATGGCGTGTTTGAAAAATCATTCGATGGATGTCTACCGCCAATGCTGGCGCAGTCGCGGAGCCCCTCGCCTACAGCTTCTCTCTTAGCGAGACGACAAGTATTTGCAAACAGGCCTCTTCGATCGGTTGCTTTGCCATTGTTGCCCAGGTCGCAGCAGGCTTGCAATCAGCTCAAACGCAGGGAAGGAGCCACCATGTCACGGAATCTACAACATTCAATGTCGTCAACTCCAGAGTCACTATTCGAAGGATTGCATTTATCTGACACCGACCGACACCTCACACAACGACAACCAGGCCAACCTGATGTCAACTATGGTGCTGTGGCCTCGAGAGCTGATCCATCAGTTCAAGGGCCGAAAGAAACTGAGAGTATCGAGATGGAAGAACTGAAACCCGTGCTTGCTGGTTCTCGTGAAAATTCATTCCTGCAGTCGAAGCACTCGATCGGGGATTCACAACCTACTAGAGAAGACTACGGCTGTACGTCACGTATGTCGGTGAGGAAAGACGCGTTACGTAGAATCGAAAACTCCGGGTTCCAAGAATCCTCGACAGTGTCAAAGGTAAGGGCGTTGGAAAGCAATGGGACTGACGTCGTACCAGAGGCGGAAAGTGAAATAGGCCAAAAAATAGTTGTGACGGAGTTTGACACCATGAGTCTACTCGGAACAATTTATGACATTAGTACGGACGAGTAGGATTTTGAACCAAGATTAGAATCTACACTCATGTTCAGGAATACAGCAGAGCATATAGGTGCAAAACTACGTAGTAACCTGTCGTCGTCGGTGTTACCGGCACCCGCCAGTCATTTGAAGGATGAATCACCATCAGCAATTACAAATTCACTGGAACGGAGGGCGTCTACCGATTCCCTTCATGAGAGCGTGGACGCGGTGGACGCCAACAACAGGGGTACCAGATCACGTTCGGACATTGAAGGTACGGGAAATATAGTCGCCGGCGAAGAAATTTATGGTCTTCAAGCGAATGGTGAATTGAATGGCGATACTGTAAGAATCCACACCTTTCTGTCAATGGGACTGATGCAGCCGCCATTACAGTTAGATCAGCTTGAGCCTGACATATTTGGCAATGAAATGGCGGCGCTTTCTGTTGCTGTCAATGGCGATGACACGAACAAGCGAACTTTGCTTGGCATTTTCAAGAACAAATTTTCTGAACGCATTGGCAATGAAGGCCCCAATGTACGGGCGTCGGCCAGTCTGAACTCTGTTAGACATCGGAAGTGGCAATTGCGAGTGCGTAAACCTCAGCGCGTTTTGGCATCGATTGAGAAACGCCTAGATATATTCACTAAACTATTCAAGCCTGGAAATGCACCTGTTAAAGAACAGCCAGATCATCTATTATTAGAAGGCAGCTCCGGTCTTCACGCTCTGCCAGTTGTTTAAGTCGGAATAATTTGCCTGTATACATTGCCGACGCCCAAAGTCTGCGCCATTACTGTCTTTAGCTTGTGATCTATGAATAAACTGCATTGTTACAATATATTATGCCATGCTGCCACTTCGTCGTTCCATGAAATGCCGCTTTAAGTCTACATGAATTGGTTCGCTATAGATACGTGTGGTAAGTATGGGTTATTCTGGTATCCTAACATATTTGCCCGGCCTTTTCCGCTGAAATGACACTTAGCCGAACTAGCGAGGCCCCCATAATTTCATTCCATGCTTGCAATGGACGATGAGCCCGTGTTTGGAAGTCGGTATTGATTTGGAACAGCAGTTCACAACGGAGCTGCAAATTTTGATCTAATCCTTATGTCTGTGATGACCAGATCGACGTAATAGTGCGTCTTT
>JANJPG010000099.1:0-17885 GCA_030407185.1 Lipomyces yarrowii
GGTCGGACCACAATCTCGACCGTCGCGACGTCAGGTAATTCGTCCCTTTTGTTGAGGTATCTTGATATGGCAGATGCAGATAATAATAATATTAGTTAATAATAATACTGGTTCAACCTATCGCAGCACGCTGCGCCGTCGATGTCTTTTGTGACCCAACCCCGCAATGCCATATCACTTGCTAATGCCTCCTGTCACACGCGATTGGCACATTGATGGTAATAATCTTGCTTCGCCGCGCGCTCGACGCGCGTGCTGAGTGAGCCTCCTTGGCCAAAAATGATCGAAGATGGCATGCCGAGGAGGAAGCGTGTTTGTCCGAACCGGTCTTGCACCTAGCAACGAGGAGAATAATAATAATAATAATAATAATAATATATTGATAACTTACGTTAAATCTCTAACAAATAATCATCATTTATGATGTCATCTGGGACAATCGGTTCTCCTCATTCAGTCTCAGGTCACACATTGTTTTTGGCATTGCAGGCGCCAGCGGCCCCTGCCTGCCTGTAGTATCACACACTACTCGGCTCGGTGGCCGAGGCCCCGAGGAAGGAACTAGTTTGCCTCGAATTCAAATCGCCCGCGCGACATATTATTATCGCGCCTGCTCAATGGTTAATAATAACGCTGGCTCTCACGCTAGACGAGTGGGCGTCACGTGCAAGATGTCCTTTCGAATATTAACGTGTAAGCACGCGTCACAACATGTAGCTCACACTTGCTGCAGGATCAACATTCCTTTTTTTTGTCACCAGACAGCCTACAGACAAACCAGCCAGCGACTGCGGAGAGCCATGTGCGTTGAAGCAGAGTCGCATGGCGGACGCGGTGCCGGTGCTGGGAGAGCGAGCAGCAATGACGGGCACTCGAGCCCTAGCCCCGGCCTTCTGACTACCGTACCCGCGTAAAAGCAAGAACGCGTCGTCGTCATTTCGACATCATGGATGTAGCAACTATTGGCACACACCCGCGTTTGTGCTCGTCCGATTGCCCCATGCCTCTTCGGGCACCTTGTTCGAGAATGTTCGGATTGTCGTCATAGTCTCGCATCCGGCTCGGTGGGCGATCGTCGGCTGTCGCCAATTGATCATGTGCGCGGAGATCGGTGATACTACCATAACAATCTCCGGGAAATTTCGATGGTTTGACAAATATAAATTATACCCGGCGCGTCTGCCGTTGCTCGCTTTTTGTTTTTACTGTCAATTGTCTATTATTACACTGTATCTGTTCAAGTAACCGCTTTCAATTTTACGATAACAATGTCCGGCAGATACCAAGGAGAGTATAAGAGCAAGTCGGGGCGGTGAGTTCACGTTGGAAGATGTTATTGAGTTGTGAGCTCCAGTAAACTGACTTGGAAAATAGGGACGACACCACCGGTCAGTGGTCTCAAGGTCAGCAGACTCAATCTGGTATGGACCAGCCACAGTCACAGCAATATGGCTCTGGTACGGGCCAGACTTATGGCTCGACTCGTTCGGGCCAGACGTACGGCAGCGATCAACCCATGGGTGGCTCTCGCCAGACTGCCACTTCTGATCAGCCCTGGAGTGGCTCCCAGGGCATGTCACAACAATCTGGAGGCTATCAAGACCCTTCGATGAAGGGCTCTCAAACTGGTACAGGTGGGCAATCCGGGCAAACCGGTGACACCGGTGATATGGGCCAGCAGACAACTCAGGGATTAGGTGACCAGCCATCCCAGTACGGTTCTTCTGGATTCCAGTCCCAGCAAGGTCAAGGTCAGACCTACCAGTCCGGTGGCGGATCAGGTGGTGACTACGACGATACTCAAGAGGAGTATGGACGCAGCTCCGGTCAGCAGCGCCACCAAAAGCAGTCGCTTTTCGACAAGGCTAAGCACTTGATGAAGTAAATGCAATTGAATATCTCGTGATCCTCTCGTTGATTGTATGGTTTGTGCTATTTTGTTCGTCCTTGGCGGAAAAGTGTAGGCGCTGATTCCGGACGTATCTTTGGGTTGGTATGGATTAATTATACATATCAAAATAACGGCGTGCTGCCGACGTAGATTGTGACAATATTTGATTTCAATGTTCAAAAATTTTAAGATATATTTGTCAATCTGCCTGTAAATAAAAAACGCGATAACAGCAAACGCGTACCAAAATATACGCGTCAGGTTGGCGGGCGAGCGCGAGATGGGTGGTTGGTCCATCCGCATATCGGGCACCATAAATATCGACATGGCGTAATTATCTTAGCCGCCAAAAGTTTTGGCACCGCAGCACATTCTTATCCCTGTAGCCGAACGCGTTCTTGTACTTTGTCCAACACCCGTACCCCCAGCCCAATCAATATATTGGCGAAGAACTCACATTGACGACGATCTCGTCATCGAACCGCCAATGGCTCGACTCAAACGCGTCGCTACGTCCAACGACTATAGCGAGTCTTCAGATAACGCGTCGGATGGTTCAGGTGCATTAGTAAAAGATGTAAGATGCGTCCCACTATTCAATCACCCTGGCAGGGAACTAGCTAACAGGGTTACAGGAAGAGTCGATGCACGCAGCTAAGCGGTTGAGGCCTGATGCTAATAATGCCAGTTCGGAGCAGGAATCTGGATTGGAGGAGCAGTCCGGATATGATGATGGCGTCGATTCCGAGGACGAAGCATTCGACCAGCTAAATGTTACTCAAGAATTCGATGCCGAAGTAAGTATCATATGGGCATCTCTTGTTTATCGACATGAGCTAAGCGTAGTTACAGGTCATTGCTACTGCCGGTATCATTAAATCAGTTGAGCTCGTGAATTTTATGGTGCGCGGCAGAGTCGATTAGTGTTGTGCTCAACGCGTCTAATTTGTTCAATGTAGTGTCACAAATTCCTGAAAATCGACTTTGGCCCTCAAATAAACTTCGTTATTGGCCATAATGGAAGTGGTAAGAGTGCTATTCTGACCGCCATTACGGTCTGCTTGGGTGCCAAAGCGTCGGTCACGAACCGCGCGTCGAGTTTGAAGTCTCTGATCAAAGAAGGCTGCAAGTACGTGAATCTACGCGTCCACCCGGGAAACTCGCTAATGTTACATTGCAGCTCGTCTTCGATCACGGTTATTATTAAAAATGAAGGAGAAGGCTTCAAGCCAGACAAATACGGACCGGAGATATGGGTAGAGCGAGTAATTCAGCTCAACGGCTCTACCAGTTATCGTATCAAGAACCACAATGGCGTGCAAATCTCAAAAGACAAGGAAGAACTGACAAGCATGCTCGATTTTTTTGGCCTCATGGTCGATAATCCAGTGACCCTTCTTTCCCAGGACACGGCGCGCACATTCTTGAGTAACTCGACGCCTGAAGAGAAATACAGCTTGTTCATGAAGGGTATCCGTCTCGACAGCCTCAGAAACGACTACGACGCCTTCCATCTCTACGTCGAAAAGACAATTGCTACTGTTAAGACCCGAAGAGAAGCCCTGAATGAACTGCAGGCCCGGAGGGACGAGGCGGCGGAGCTGTACAAGAAAACCCAAAATCACCGTCAAGTCAGAGACACCCTCACTCGTCTCCAAGGCCAATTTGCATGGGCTACGGTTGTTGATAGCGAAAAGGTATGTGTTAAAACATGACGGGACGGAAATTGCTACATACTGACAAATATCTGGTAGGCCCTAGCCATTCATGGTGGGAGCATGGAGATAATGGCACAGGAGGTTCAGGAAGCTGACCGACTGGTCCAAGAGGCAACCGCAGATTACGAAAAATCTCGAGAGAAGTTCGCAGAAACCCAACAGGAGCTTCACGACTTTCATGCACGCTTGGAGCCACTAGACAACGAGATTGCCTCTCTTCGCGGCCAAATGCAAGAGAAGAAAAACTTTGTCAGGGATGCTAAGGTTCGTCGGTTCAGGATTGTCCATGTGGATGTTTCTAACTCAAAGGCAGAGTGATGAGAGGAATATGGTTACTGCAATCGGAGCCCTCCGGAGGAAAGTTGAAGATTCGGACCAGAAGATTGCTACGGAGCGAAAGCGACTAAGTGAACTCGACGGGGGTAGAAGGGCCAAACTTGCCGAAGATCACACTAATTGTCAAAATCGTCTACAGCAATTGAAAATGGACCTTGAACAAGCAATAGTCGAAAGTCGGAAGACGCAGAACGACGCGGAAAGGCACAAAGGGGACGTTGAGTCTGCCAAAACAAAGTTCAATAATAAGCAGGTCGAATTGAATGATATCAGGTCACGTATAGGGAGATTACAGGCTCACCAGCAAAAGTATATGACGGTATTCGGACAAAATGTCGACAGCGTCCTGAAAGCAATTGAGAGGGAAAGTAGATTTGTCCAAAAGCCTGTTGGCCCTATTGGCAGCCTAATTCGCATGAAGCAACAAGAATGGGGCCCCATCTTGGAAGCCTACTTTAATAGGACTCTAGACTCTTTTGCCGTTACCTGCAAGGAAGACGAGGAGTTACTTAAGAGTATTTTGAGCAAATATAGATTGTAAGTATAAACTGTATGAGTTCGTGTTCAGTGACTAATTCATCGTTCTAGCCGTGCCAATATTATAATTCGCAAGGACGAAAGGTTCAATTTCTCACAGAATTGTCCGGATCCAAAGTTTCAAACTGTTTTAGATTGCTTAGAAGTTAGTAAAGTCGACTTGTCACGGATGATAGTGTTTACTCATCTTCAATAGTTTGAGCACGAATACGTCAAGTATATTATGATTGATGTTCATAACATCGAACGCGTTATCTTGATTGCGGATCGCAAGGAGGCGGACAGAGTTATGTACTCTAATCCTCGAAATGTCACATTTTGCTTTGCCAAGGGAGCCGGCAACCCATTGGATGGTTATCGATTGAATAATAAGTGTGTCAGGTTTTAACTCACCTGTAGAGACGTCACGGTAGCTAATTATTTCAGACGAGGCGCTTCTGGCATGCAACCGCAAAGAGGGCGACGAGAGCCTCCTCGGATGAAGACAGATAGTGATATGCAAATGAGGTGTGTGTCTCTAATCAGGTTTTGCCAATCTCTTTTCTTACACCTTGTTTTAGATCTCTCATGGCGGAAGAACAGCACGTCCAGGACCAACTAAAGAACCTTCAGGCCGAATGGAACTCAGTGGATAATATGAGTATAGACTTTAGAAGGCGGGAGCAGTCTATTGCCGTGAGTGCGCTGCTTATCGAATTCGACTTGTGCATTGGCTAACTTTCCCCAATTTCCAGACCAAAATGGTTCATCTCAAGGCGGATATTCAGAATACGGAGAGTGAGATCGATAAGCTGGCGGTACTAATGTCTGCGGCAGATGAGACAAGTAGGCTTAATGCGCTGGAAGAGAGTCGTGATGTGAGTGTAGTGACAACATGTCTAAATATGAATTCTAACAACTTGTGATGTAGATCATTCAGGCTGAGCTAGTGAATTTGGAAAATGTGCAGTACCCCAATATTATCATCGAGAAAGATCGTCGTTTTATGGAACTGAATGATGCTACCAATGAGCTGGAAGCCAAAAAGACAGATTTGGAGCAAGCTCACCAAGAGCTGGCTACACGACAGGTACTCTTTACATTTTTACATAATCAACGTCATCATACTAACAATGTTCACATATAGAAGCAAGTAGGGGATGCCACAGAGGAATCTATTCAACTTAATGCTACTGTGTCATTCCGGCGGAAGCAGTACGATGAGAGGCGCGGCAAACTTGAAAAAATTCTTGCTGAACGAGAGAGGCTTGTTGCTAATCTCGAAGAGGTTACGAAACTTACTCGGAGCATATACCCAAAAAGGATAGAAATTGAAGACGGCAAGACAGCGGATCAGTTCAAAGCAGAAATGATCCAGGTTCAGCAGAGTTACCAGACATCTATCCGAACGTAAGTCGTCTAAATACTTTTGTTGTCTGTGCCTAACACAGTTATAAGCCTACCCAAACCTGTTGAGCAGATTATTGAGGATCACAATATGGCGCAGAGGGCGTATAACGATGCTGCAAGAGAGCTAACTAATCTTACCGTACTTATGACCGTATGTGTGATTCATTTATTTGTTTGGTGTTACGGGGCTAACTGTGGGCAGAAATTGAACGAGACATATCTCGAACGCCGGGATAGATATTACATTTTTAGGAACCAAATTTGCACTAGAGCCAAGGATATATTTAGACACACCCTAGATGAGCGCGGATTTAAGGGCCGACTTTTCATCAGTCATGAAAATGAAACATTAAACTTGAAGGTCTGGTGCATCAGGAGAAGCCTATAAAAATTGATTTGAGATTAATCCATAGATTAGGTGGAGCCAGTCGATACCGGAAAGTCTAATGGCGATAATGGTAAACGTAATGTCACGACCCTCTCTGGAGGAGAGAAGTCTTACACGCAGATTTGCTTGCTTATGTCACTGTGGGATGCCATGAACTGTCCGCTCCGAGGACTGGACGAATTGTGAGTGCAACTTAAAGTGTTGGGGGTTATGTAATTGCGGTGGTGCTAAGTCAATAATTAGTGACGTGTTTATGGATGCGGTGAATAGGCGTATCAGTCTGAAGATGATGGTGCGTTGTCGTGGTCATTTGTTCTCGAGCTTAGGCTGTTAACTTGCAATAGATTCAAACCGCTCAGCGGAGCAGCCAGACTCAAACGATATTCATTACTCCACAGGACATGGGTACCATCAAGTTGGGCGATGATGTTAAAATCATTCGCATGGCCGACCCGGAACGAGCAGCATTGAATTAAGATACGGGCTAATAACCAGAGCAAAGGCGTCCACGTGATCGCTGCATCATGTACTTCGTTACGTATTTTGCTTATATTCTTCTCATGTATTACTAGATATAGATAATTGTTTGATGCAATAATTGTGTTTCCGATGTTGAGTAGTTCTGCCAAAATTGTCAGTTACATTTGTCTTTTGCGCGAAAGACCGATCGTTGTCGATCACATGACTCACTCCATCCGTGTGGCGCTTTGGAGGTCACGTAGTTCTAACCAAGCCAACGCTTTGTTTTTTCTGTTAGCCTTTTCGCCTTCTCTGCACACTCATCGTCATCCACAGACATAATCCTTTTCCCGACACTATTACAATCATATTACTCCAATCACTTAAGAGTAGCTCGTCATCCATTTACTAAGTTTGCCAATTGAACTGTGTCGACCTCCACTCGACTATACTACATCTGTTTAATAGACCTGATATATCACGAATCTCTCGAGCCTACGTTCCAAAATCACCTTGATTTCAGCATATTCAACTCACAATACATCTCAAGATGACTACGGCTTTGGCTAATCAATTAGAGGCCACTTCACTTACGTAAGTGCTATACTTTTTGTGCCCGGATTGCTAGCTCTTGTAAATAAAGCTCTTGATCGCCTCTGACATTTTCTCGATCCTTTTAGCTCCGACAACTGGAAATCACAAATAAATCGACCAAAGAAAGATCTCCGACCACAGACTGAAGATGTGACAGATACTAAGGGTAGCGAATTCGAAGATTATTATTTGAAACGAGAGCTATTGATGGGAATCTTTGAGGCCGGATTCGAAAGGCCATCGCCTATTCAGGAAGAGTCAATACCCGTCGCTTTAGCTGGTCGTGACATTCTCGCTCGAGCAAAGAACGGTACTGGAAAAACTGCAGCATTCGTCATTCCCTCACTAGAAAAGGTCAACCCCAAGAGCGACAAGATCCAGGCACTTATCCTGGTTCCCACACGAGAACTTGCCCTCCAGACCTCCCAAGTATGCAAGACACTTGGCAAGCATCTGAACATTAATGTCATGGTCACCACTGGTGGCACCACTCTAAAGGACGACATCGTTCGCTTACACGACGCTGTACACATCATGGTTGGCACTCCTGGTCGTATTCTTGATCTTGCCAGCAAAGGTGTCGCGGACTTCAGCCAATGTCCCATGTTCATCATGGACGAAGCTGACAAGCTTCTTTCTCCTGAATTCACCCCTATCATTGAACAGTTACTCTCACACTTTCCTGCTAACCGCCAAATACTACTTTACAGCGCTACCTTCCCTCTGGTCGTCAAGAGTTTTATGGTAAGGAACTTCGGGTACAGGAGTTTGCTTGAATCCACTCTAATTACGTAGGACAAACACCTTTCCAAGCCGTACGAGATTAATTTGATGGATGAGCTTACCCTTCGGGGTATTACACAGTATTACGCTTTCGTTGAAGAGAAGCAGAAGGTCCATTGCTTGAACACTCTTTTCTCCAAGGTAAGTTAATGTTTAGCTGGTATCAATATGCTCTGTTCTCACATTGTTAGCTGCAAATCAATCAATCGATTATTTTCTGTAATTCTACCAACAGAGTGGAACTTCTCGCCAAGAAGATCACAGAACTAGGCTACTCCTGCTTTTACAGTCATGCGCGGATGCTTCAGGCACATCGTAACCGTGTATTCCACGACTTTAGAAATGGCGTTTGCAGAAACTTGGTTTGTTCCGATTTACTTACCAGAGGTATTGATATTCAAGCCGTGAATGTCGTCATCAACTTTGATTTTCCAAAGAACGCGGAGACTTATCTTCATCGTATTGGCCGATCCGGTCGTTTCGGTCACCTTGGCCTTGCGATCAATCTTATCAACTGGGACGACAGATTTAACCTCTATAAGATTGAACAGGAGTTGGGAACTGAAATCGCGCCGATCCCGCAGACAATTGACAAGCGCTTGTATGTCTATGATTCCCCTGAAACTATTCCTCGCCCACAGATTCCTCTGCAACTTCAGCCACCGCAGCAGCAACAGCATCGTCAGCAGTATCAGCAGCAGCAACAGCAACCTCAGCAACAACAGCAGCAACAACAGCACCGCCAACAACAACGACCACCACAACAGCGAAGTCAAGGTGGGCACCCACGACAGCAGGGACCACGAGCCCCTCAAGGTCGTCGGAATTGATTGCGTTATTGGGGTCAGCTTCCGGGTGACAGTGGGTTCGTATGTTGTGGTGCCTTGTTACGTTCCTGTAGTGTTGCGTGATAAGTGTTGCAATGTTGAGACGGAGAGAAGGAAATAGCTTTATTATGGGAAAAAAGCATACAAAAAAATGTTAAAATTTACGAAAAGCCCGTTTTTCTTTTTAAGAGAGGGATTCGTGGTGTCTGTATGTCGGGCTAATCATGTTGCAGTGTAATATGGGATGAGGTTGTTAGGTCGGTTGTACTTCTGCAAGATGAATAATGCACTCGCGGTCTCCCTCTTATTTATTGGTTCATATCGCAATTTGTAGATTATCTCACCAATTGGCGCATATCCGTGGTTGCCTCCAGCCGGTCTTCTGATTGAATATAGATTTATCTATAAATACAAGATCGTCAGCAGTAAATCTCCGAATATCAGCAAGATAGGCCAGGCGTACGGCGTGTCCCTGCCGATTAGAGAGATACGCGTAACTCCTTCCAGCTCCAATTCCGCCTCTTCAGTGTATGTACATACGCCATCCTTTAAATAGAATGTCTTCAAAAAGGCGCATTCTAATCGGCTTCAGAAAGCTGCCGAGCCGGAAAATCGTTTATAGCTGAAACCACATTCTTCCCCATTCCTGGTACTATATGGCGAGTGACCGTGGCCCTCCGCTTCATCTGAATGATCTGATTCGTGTCGAACGAGGAATATACTTTCCTGCTGGTCGCGAGGGTGTTTCTGATTGATTTGGTGGAGGAACGCGGAGGATATGGGTTCTCCGGAGGGTATAGCGCGCAGCGCCGGAGTAGGAGACTCCTTATGAGGCATGGTATTTTGAAGGATTCAAGCAGAGATCTGTGTTTCTGAACGGCTTCAATCTGACTCAATTGGGAAGTAGAGAAGTAATGATTTCGTTAACGATTTGTATATCGCCGAGGATAGATGTGAGTTTCTTTTGGCTGAAAAACCAAATCTCCCAACGAGGGAAATTTAAGAGAATCAACCTCACTCCCAGAGGCCTCACACGGTCCACGCAAGATGTCGACTCACACTAGCCAGGATGTAAGTATTTCTAAGCTATATGTGGCCCAAGAATAAATTCCCACAAGGTTATGTTGCGGTATGGTCGTAGTTGACTATTAGGTGCAGGGATCTCTCCTGAGGCTGATGGCTGCCGGCATACTGGCAGGAACAGCTGAGGTCGGCTTCACATGTAAGTACGTCGTCGTATTCATTTTATATTTGCGCTGACGATTTGTAGATCCGCTCGAGTATCACAAGGTCGTAAGGCAACTGCCGGCGACTTTGATAGATAAAATAGGTCGCCCCGCACTGACATTGAAGCTGTACAGGGGATGTGGGACTATGATGCTCGGCAATGGAGCCAAAACGGCAGTTAGGTTCGTTACGTACGATTTCTTGAGTAAACAGATCGCGGACGAGAACGGACATATTTCGGCGCCCAAGTCGCTGGCGGCAGGATTGATGGCAGGGTTCATGGAGTCGACCGTTTTGGTCCCTTTTGAGCGTATGATGGTCCAAACCTAATGTAGGCTATAAGTATTTATGCTAACTGGACTGGACTTGTAGATGCGAAGATTAGACAGATCAGCTCGCTGGCGAAATCGCCTCCTGGTACCTTTGCAACATTCGGCCGGATACTCCAGCTCCATGGGCCTCTAGGCCTTTTGTACGGATTTTTTCCTACGTTATTGCGGCAAGGGGGAGCCTCGGCAGTACGGTTTACAGCATATAATTCTCTGCGGCAGATGGCGGATGGCTTAATCGTGCCGCCAGGCGATAGGCTCTCACCAGCCTGGGCTACAAGTCTTGAGCTTTTGGCGAGCTACGCAGCTGTGTAAGAAAGTTATTAGATAGAGATTTTGAAGGCTGAGACACTGATTAGAAATAATAGGGTTTCGACTATGCCGATCGACGTGGTCAAAACCCGAATGCAGACATTCTCTGGTCGAGAAGCAGCCCACGGTAACAACCTTCTCTGTACTTACCAAATTTTCACCGGTGAAGGCCCAGCGAAGCTTTTCAGCGGGATGATGCCACGGATATTCCGCGTGACTATTTCCAGCATGGTCATGTTCTCCTTTTACGAATTCGCTTTCAAGATGGTTGCTTTTATTGACAATCGACCTGGGGCGAGTAATAGTCCAGGAGGAGTCAGTCCGCCGTTTGCTGCGCAGGAGTAAGGCTGCGACAGTCACCTATATTTTACTTGTATTTTACATGGGATCGGGAATATGTATATAATATAGCACGCTATTTTTGGGAGATGAAGCACAGTTGAGTTATATAATACAGAGACATAGATATGGCTTGGGTCATCTAAACAACTGGCCAATGCTCGTTCAATACCGACATAATATACAACGGTCTACTGTACACCGAGTAAGAATTACAAACATAACCATACATAACGCCGAATAACTATTCCCAGCAAACAAAAATAACCTAGCCGCCAATTCCCTAAAAGTACAGTAGAATATTCAATTACGGAGTATCACTTCGTCGTCGTTTCGTTCCAGTTACGCTATGGTCGACAGCATCACCTTCGGCACGAACAATGTGTCGAATACTAGGAACAACTTCTCCCTGCGCCTCGTCATGAACCAGACAGTACACGATCCTCTCGTTACGCCAGTACTCCAGTGGCTTGACACGGGTGCGGCCTGACCGTCGACTTGGTTGCTCCTCAGGCAGAGAGCGAGACGGTTCCCTGCCACGCTTGACCGCCGTCAGAGGCTGTGTCACCACCGGCGAATCTGCGTTCGACACACTCTGGCTAGTCTGTGGCCGCGTCAAACTCGCTCGACCACGCCGTCCTCTCTGTATAGCTTTTCCGCGCGAGACTTTTGCGACTGCTGATTGTGGGTGGCCAGGCGACATTGAACGTTTCTTCAATTTCCGTCTCGCCGATACTATTGGGCTGGCAGAGGATGCTCTTGACTCGTACATTCCAAGCTGCGGTAATGGCTCAGGGATCGAGATCACTCGATTCTTCTGGATTCGCTTTGTAATTGAAGTGGAAGGCAACAATCCTCGTGTAGTATTTGCGTTCGTAGTAGAACTAGCGCTGGATGGCGCTATATTCGATGAAACACTGCTACTACTGCTCAGAGACTGTGAGTCGGACGGGCCATTTTCAATCTGAATATCGGCACTAGGTTCTTTCTCAGCGTAGAATGTCTCGGCGACGGCAGTGGGTTGTTGGACCGGAGAAACTTCTTTCTCGAGAGACTTTTCAGGTTCTGAAGGATGTCGCACGCCAGATACCAAGTTTAGCAAATCCCCAATCCTAAATCCTAGACTCCTATTTTTTGGCGTAGCTTCGGGAGCTGCTGAAGACACGTTGTTTTGCTTTGTAGCCGAATTTGACGGAACTAGTAGTGGTGATGGAATCCGGTCATTCTGCGGCGGGGATACGTGTGCAGGTGATTGAGGTGGTGGAGCAACTGGTTGCATCTGCGTTGGGGCGGGCGAATGCCGAAAATTATCTCTGGGCACGGCTGACGTTGTTGATTTCCGGGGATTGACCTGTACTGGCGTACTCATTGCACTTGTATAACTTGGATATACAGTGCCCATTCCCGGACTCGACACGATTGGATTATATCTAGTAAGAGCTGGATTCGATATCTTTGCCCGCAGTCAGAATCAATTTTAGCAATGGCAGAAATAAGAGCAATGCACATACTCGCGGCATTGGACTCTGGTAGAATAGTCTCTGTAGCTTATTATTCGCATCTCCAAAACCAGGTCTTCGCGCGCTAGGTGCAACTAATTTGGTAGCTGACGTTGGCGGCTTAAATCCCGAGCCAGGTTTTGGTGGAACGAACATCGGCGGACCAATTTGGACTGGACGAACAGGGGTGGTGGACGGAGGTACATTGCTTGCGCGAGGAAACGGTGACCTTAGGGATAGATCTTTTTCGAAGAGGTCTTTCGCTGAGAGTTCAGGCATTGTCGTGGGCCAAATGACTTGTGGCGATGTTGTGACACAGCCAGCGAGCGATTGTTCTCGACGGAATCGAGCAACCTCTAAATAAAGAACTAGTGCATTTATCCGCCTATAGTGGGGTTGTATGGAACAATTCAAGTGATGACAGAAAATATTATATATTGAGCAGTGCCTGTTGTTAGGTTATTCGAGTTTTGTGAATTTGGTTGGGAAGTTACGAAGGTTTTGGCGGTGGACGGCTACAGTGATGGACGAGATGACATATTAGGTAATGCATTTGCTAGGCAACCACACAGGGGTAATATTGTACATAATATATCGAATCCGACCAGTGAAAAGGACGCAAATAACATCTAAACTTCCGTAAAACGACAACTTTAGTTGCAAATCCATCTATAACAAATTGTATACATGTGCGGTTCATAGGCTGCTCTAGACGTTTTCTTGCTGATTTTCAAGGGCATTGTAGAGTGAATCCGTTCCCTGCGTGTAAAACAATACAGCCATTTTCCTACCCGCATTTTCCAAACTGTACGAGTTGCCTCTAGGCACTAGAAAGTGTCCGCTTCTCTCTATTTTGAATGAAACGTCTTGGTTTAAGACGACCTTGACTGTCCCTTCCAAAACACAAAATACGAGGGAGTTGGCCCGCGTTCTTCGACATCCTTTGGACCCAGCATTGGCTGGTAGCCGCACTATGCCCGTAGCGAGAAACCCACCTTCTTCCTCAAATGTTTTAGCAAATTCAAAATTCGACGACTCATTACATACAGTAATGTACGAAAGTGACGTCGACGGAACTGCGACCCTCCTGCGTATTCTCTCCCCAGTAGAATATTTCTCTACCTCTGTGACGATCCCTTCCATATCGCATGCGCTGATAATGCTGACTTTGGAGTCCATATCACCCTCATCTCGTCGTCGTTTCATTCTAGGCGCGGAATTTCCCAGCGGGGTCAGAATTGATTTTTTGTCATTTTCAGGAATATCCTGTTTGATTTCCGGACTAGCTCTGATAACGGACTTGATTGTCGGCACGGCTTGGCCCCTCTCGGTATCCCGCACAAGGTTATAAACGATTCGTTCATTTTTCCAGTACTCCAAGGGCTTCATCCTCGTCCGACCCGATCGTCGCACAGGTTCGTCCTCCCTGCTGAGTGCAGTCTCAACTGGCCCATTCCACGTGTCTTCAAACTTAGCGATCTTTGCAGTTTTCCTGATCTCTCGGCGACCTAGTGGCGAGGAACTACCTATGAAGTGTCCACCTGCGAAGATATCCTCCATGAGGTTGGCGTCAGAATATTTTGATACGGCACGGGCTGGCCTAGGCGGTCGTATGGAATTGACTGGGGATGACGAGAAATCGGCGCCGCCTCGACTATTTCGACCGTCATATGTGTCTTCATAAATGTTCTGAGTTTCGAACTCTGCATAGACATTGTAGTCATCAGGTTTCCTCAACGACGGCTCTGCACTCAGACCTTCGTAACCTGCAATGGCATCCTGTGGTGCCGCAGGTGTATCCAGGTTGGTTAGAGGTGGTGATTTCGGAGACGACGTCAAGGACGGCGTGGTGAAGGATATTGGCGATCGCGACGACTTAGGTGGAGTGCTGAGTTGCATTGTCAGAAACGAGTCTTTACTGAAACAAAAGATGAACGCTGCTGTATCGGTGTCATAATAGAGACGGACGGGCGAATGCAAGTTGTCGAGCGTATGAGGCGCTTCGGAGCAGGAAATCCCTCTCCAAAGCGACCAAGACCGGGATAAAACGTGAACTACGTGTCACACGGGGGCGTAAGTTAACGCTACCTCGTATCCATATGTAGACGCAATAACCAAAGAGTTGCTGGTTTAGTTGATATTTCGTTGTATGAAACAAACGGTTGCAAATAGTGATGTTAGACGCGAGACGCGTGTTGAGAACCTACGTGTGTCAAACGCGTCCGTCTCGTAACCCTAAACATCTTTCTGGTGAAGCCCTAGCTTACAAACCCTAAAGGCTGCTGCATGTTCGAAACGCAGTCACGGCCACTGTCGCTAATTCAGTGTGCCACGATACCGCAATGCTATCGAGTACCGAGTTTAGTGCGCCAAACCGCGGTACCCGTTCTGTCCGCCAGCCAGACGAGCCCCATCGCCGACACTCGCCGCTAAGAAACTTACTGAACCTCCTTTACAGTCTCTTACCACACCATCTGGGACAATCGATTCTGTATACAACCATGAGCTACGACAAGGAGAAAGCAGCGGGCCTGGAGGCGCCTGAGCTCAAGAAGTTCCGCATCACCATGACCTCGCGAAAGGTTCAGCAGTTGGAGAAGGGTATGTTAGAGATTGATGAATAATAAGAGTGGACATGCATGACATTGCGATTGGCATCTGTGGTGGATAGATAAAAAAGAGATTGAGAATCAGATTGCATAATTTGACGTAATTATGATGGTTAAGTCCTAGGTGTCTATCTGATTTCGATGCGTTCATGTCCGCTGATTATATTCCTGAAAAAACCAGCCGCTGACATGAATATGTAGTTTCCAACGAGCTCATTTTCCGGGCGAAAGAGCAGCAGATGAAGGTTAAGGGACCGGTCAGACTACCTACCAAGGCTTTACGAATTTCCACCCGAAAGAGTAAGGATTCCTGCATTTGAACTCGACCCCGATTTCTATGATCGTCATCTAGCAACTTGACGATCTACATAGGGTTTGCGTGGATAAACGAAGCTAACAATTTATTTTTTAGCCCCTAACGGTGAGGGTTCCAAGACCTGGGACGCCTACGAAATGCGTATCCACAAGCGTTTGATCGAGTACGTCGAGTTCGTTATTAGATTTTCTCCATGGCCACATGCTAACCCCTTCCCAATAGTCTGGAAGCTCCTTCCGGCGCCGTGAAGCAGATCACGTCTTTCAACATTGAGCCGGGTGTTGAGGTTGAGGTTACCGTTGCTGCGTAAAGAGGAGGAATGGTTGCTTGGGTAGGGTTTTGCGTTCAATTTCCATGTCACATTTGTCACCATACATGTATTGTAATATTCGTTGCAGCCAAAAGTAAATACAAGAGGTCAAAGCAGTTATGTCCTATTTTGGATATCATATTGTCGAAGCATGCGGATATGCTATCCACTCGAGTTTGCATCGCTGGGCCTGTTGGAAGGATGAGGTCGGATGTAGTTGAACGCACAAACAGTCAAAAAGGCAATTACAAAAGAATTTATTTACAATATACAAAAGAAACCCCGTGGCAATATACTTCCGCACTCGAATAACACAAGTGTGGGTGTGGCAAATATGTACAAAGTAGGTATACTGCGTGACTACATATACTGTAATGGAGGTACTATCTCGGGCACTTTTCCTAGCTCGTACGTATTCTCCTCGAATGCAGTTTTCTCCTCCAGATTCAGATCACTGAGATCTGGCAAATATGATTCCCCAGCGCTTTGCAGAAAAGCGACATACCCAGTGTTGGGATTGGTCATGTTGGATTGTAGCACTTGCCGACCATGTTGGGAGAAGTACGCGAACATTTGTTCCATCTTGGATCTCGGCCGCGGAGGTAAGCTAGGGAAGTAATTATTCTCCGTCTCTTGGGAAGAGATCGGGAACCGTTGCATTGCGCGGGTTGCATAGCAACCAGTGAACCCAGTGCCTTGAGAGGGGCCTGCTGTTTCCGCCTTTGTCTGCACTGAGGCAGATCCTCCGGGTGCACTTGCCGTTGCCGTCGTCCGCCTACCCATGTCAGATTCATATGGCTGTTGTACCTGCGTCTGTTGCTGCAACGACGGAGTGACGCCGTCCATCTGGAGCGACATTGTCTCAACAGAAGAAGGTTCTGTCTTATAATTGTTCTGCTGCTGGTTCGTAATTGATGCGAATGGCTGCAAGTTACTCTCATCAAGCGCATTGATCGATTCTGCACCGCGATTCTGTTGCTCCGCAAACGCACCAAAAGGTGACACAGTTTTACTACCTACTTGCGCAAACGGTGAGAACCCTGATCCGCTGCCCATAGAGAAAGCGCTGAATGGTTTCAACTGGTCTCCCGCGGTCTTGTCTTCCGGTTTGGTGACGAATGGGGACGGCTGCTGCTGCGACGAGGGCGTGATGCTGGCGAAAGGTGACGCATTCGCAAATGCGGAAAACCCGGTCTGCCCGAAAGTCGGCTTACTTGCAAGCGCTGATGCAGGTGCAGCACCGAAATTTGAAGAGCCAAACGCAGGAGTCGGTCGCGATCCAGAGAAGGATGACCCGAATAGCGACGATGAGCCTTGTGACAAAAATGTCGTCGCCGACGCCGATTTCATGGAATCAAATGAACCGAAGGACGGCATTGTAGGCTGTGTTGTGGCTCCTCCTGGACTTGCTTCAAAAGATGACTTTGACAGAGACTGTTGAGCTGAGGGTCCATTACTGGAGAAAGCGGTTGGTGCCGCCGTTGTTCCAAATGCAGAGGCACCTACTCGGGATGCTCCAAATGTTGGTGGCTGAGATATAGATTGTGGCTGAGGAGACGACCCAAACGATGATGATCCAAATATCGCCGAACCAATGGTTTGGGCTGGTGGAGGAGGGATTGCAAATGATGGGTTGTTTTGTTTGTTGTCTACAGTCATTCCAAATGCTGAAAGTTGTCCACTTGTTGCTTGCTGCTGTTGTTGTTGGGACGAACCAAGCGACAACGATCCAAAATTCGAAGGAATACTATTAGCTGCCGCTGATGATCCTGGTGAGGATCCGAATGCAGATGATGGCGCCCCACTACTTCCTAGTCTCGACGCAAAATCATGCAGCCCTGTATTAATACTGTGCGCAGGATGCCCATCGCTAGTTTTTGTCTGCAGGGCGCGTTTCTTCAGCTCGTCAAACACGGATGTATCCCCTTGCAAAAAACGAATGGCCATTAATCCGATAGAATTGTTGTTGTGAATCTCCTCAGGAGGTACAAAGTCCTTGATCTCGGATTCCGACCGTTGTCT
>JANJPG010000009.1:0-34948 GCA_030407185.1 Lipomyces yarrowii
TTATATATAAAGATAAGCATGAAGAGGCATACAACTAGGGGAAAACCTCTTCACATATCGGCACACTTGGACTCTAAGATATGCACCAAAGCATATAAGCGCGAATAAATAGTATAAGACTAGCTCGGACCGCAGAGACGTCTAGACGTCTATAATGCCGTCATGGTATTATCATGCTCAATACCTGGGGTCACGCTCGAGATAAACTTCAAGAAAATGACCAGGTACTGATCAACCCGTATTGCCTCCTCGCTCTCATCCTCGTGCGCAACACCAGCTACATCTTCCCAACCTTCAGAATCCAGCCCAAGACCATCCATGCCCGCAAGCAAATCTTCCTGTCCAAGTCGCGCTTTTTCTTCATCCTTCTGTGCGCCGCGAATGCGCCGTTGCCGAGCCTCTGCACGCGACAAGAGCATCTTCATAACACCGGCATGCCGACACGGGTGGATCGAGACCATAGTTATGTGCTCCAGAAATGGAGCAGTCTCAATCGTGACAGTCTTGTCTTTGTATTCCGACACTATATCTTCAAACATCTCGGCAGGTGATAACGGCCCGCCAGCTTCATTGAAACCCGACAGATACATCTTCGGAACACGGTACGATGTCGAGTATGTGATGTACAGATTATATGACCGATCGGGTAATGATGTAGTCACGGTTGATGGTGACAGATGATCGGGGTAGGAAGTGTCTGCGGTTGTATTTTGAAGGTAACCCGAGTCCTCCAACTCGTTCGCCTCCATGTCATCGATGTCGAGTACGGAGCCGTCGTCCTCGTCGGGTTTTGCGGAAGGTTGGCCTGCCGACTCTGAAGTGGATGGCGACATTGACGGAGAGGATTTGGAACGAGACACATACGATATCGTCCAGCCATCTTCGTCTTCCCGCTCATCAGCCGTGGCCGACGAGCTTACATAGGCACCAGTTGCCGCCTGTGCTCGGACGTGTGATGCAACATGTTTAGTGACAAGAAATTGCTTATCTGGTGGTAAAAATTCCCTCCGCTTTGAGAGAGGTGCAGAGGACCTATAAACCATCGAAGGTTAGCAACCCAAATCCGATAACCATACAGACCAAACCAGCACTGTTCACGTTCCAGCTTCTTCCCCTTGAATCACTTACCATGACCAAGTCGGAAACTTATAAACCAAGTAATCGCCTGCCAGCACAAACTCCTCAGGAGTAATCTCTCCAGTTTGCTTAAACGTTGAGACATGTGAAACGGGAGACAAGTATTCCCGCCACGACGACAGCGTCGACTGCAGCCGAAGCATATTATCCGTCGGCGATTGTCCCTAAAGAAGAATCGACGACAGCGTCGCTGATACTATCTTTTGCAGAAGCAGGTAGCTAAAAAGACCGAGTCTTGTAGCTGTTTAGTGCGCGCCGCAATATGAGAATAGACTGGCTTGTGTGAAGTTCAACCCCAGAACTGATGATTATCGCTCGGATGGTGACAGCACAGTGACGATAGTGTTACCCGGCCGCAATTTGGGCAAACCATGTGTTGGCCGAATTCGGCAAATAATTCAGATCGAATGACCAAAGCTCATTATATTTGTAAATTTGCGAAATCCTTTACTCTCTCGAACTACCTATGATTCCCTATTAGCTCCATATATGCTTTATGCGGACTGCAGTTAGTGCAGCTATATAGTCGCAAAGTCATCTCTCTCATCCCAACCAAGATACCCCTGAGCGAGACACGCCATATATATTTATTTGTCTTCAACACCAAATTCGAGTCCGTATCTTCGCTATGCCTCCCCGACGGCGCAAGCAGGTCTCTCGAACACCAGGATCAGATCATGAAGTAGTTCAAGAGCCGGTCGGGGCGCAACCGGTTGAGCATGACGACTCGACAGTACAGACGTCTAAGACGCTCGAGACTACCGCGGATGCGAACGGAGACCATATCACGCAACATGAACCGCCTCATCGTAAGCACCGCAAACCACTTAAGCAGTCTCGTCGACTCGTATTCTTTCTTGGTGCCTTACTTGGCATATTCATTGCATGGTATTTCGCAGCAGCTCCAGAGTTCTCGTTCGACGGTTTTAACGACCTCAATCTGGATTCATTTGCTGATTTTTTCGAAGATATGAAGGGAAGGTTGCCATATTGGATATTGGAAGAGGCGAACGACATTTCTCAAAAGGAGCAGACCATGCTGAAAACAGAAGCTTTTGCGGTTGGGAGGGCGATGTATGCTGATGGTTTGAGAGCAAAGTACCCTGTTGTAATGGTATATGTCATGTCTACACACTGATTTTTTGTGACCTTGACTAATTTTCAGGTTCCTGGTGTGATTTCGACTGGTCTGGAGTCCTGGTGCGTCACGGACACGGACGAATGTCCTTGCGAACAGTACTTCCGCAAGCGCTTATGGGTAAAACACTCTTGTCCGAGCTTGATCTCTACTTGGAAGCTGACGGATTTCGACTAGGGAAGTTGGAACATGTTACGAGCGATGCTGCTTGACAAGACCTGCTGGCTCGTTAGTAGAGTTGCTGCCGCATTTGCGAGTTGACATGGCTAACTCGGTTGTTTAGAAACATATTATGCTAGATCCAATGACTGGTCTTGATCCGAAAGGATACAAATTGCGCGCCGCTCAGGGACTTGAAGCAGGTGTGTCTTCTTCTTGCTTTGTCAGGCTTTTGAAGCTGCGGCCAGCTGACTGTCGAAACCAGCGGATTTCTTCATTACCGGCTACTGGATATGGAACAAGATTCTTGAGAATTTAGCAGCCATTGCCTACGTACGTAATGCTGCACTCAATGCCGTGCATAACTGTGCTAACAAGAGCAGGACCCAAATATGATGCATACTGCTGCCTACGATTGGCGTCTATCCTACATGGACCTAGAGCGTCGCGGTAAGTATCTTCCTACATTTACACTGTCTGTGTTCATTGACCAAACGTCTCAAAAGATGGGTATTTCTCCAAACTCAAGACTATCATAGAAGAGAACAAGAATCGTCTGAATGAGAAGACTGTTTTGGTTAGCCACAGTATGGGCTCTCAAGTGATCTTTTACTTCTTCAAATGGGTCGAAGCGGATGGC
This sequence comes from Lipomyces yarrowii, assembly GCA_030407185.1. Taxonomy (NCBI): domain Eukaryota; kingdom Fungi; phylum Ascomycota; class Lipomycetes; order Lipomycetales; family Lipomycetaceae; genus Lipomyces; species Lipomyces yarrowii. Next base: position 3,075 of record JANJPG010000009.1, read on the forward strand.
ATCCACTTTGGTAATGGCGGTAAAAACTGGGTCAACGACCACGTCCACGCATTTGTCGATATATCTGGATCATCGTTGGGCACGCCAAAGAGCATTGTCGCGCTACTCAGCGGTGAGATGAAGGATACGGTTCAGTTGAACCCATTGGCAGTGTATGGCCTGGAAAAGTTCTTTTCCCGAGCCGAACGTGCCCTGCTCTTGCGCTCGTTCCCTGGCATTGCAAGCATGCTGCCAAAGGGAGGCAAAAACGTATGGGGAAGCCTTTTGTCTGCTATAGACGATGCGCACAATCAGACGGTTAGTTATGGCAATTTCATTCAATTCCGGAATACAATGTCGGAACTGTCCGCCAAAAATCTGACCGTACCGGAGAGCATTGAGTACTTATATACGCAGGCGCCTGAGTGGTTTAGAGACCGCGTGGAAGAGAATTACAGTCACGGACTCGCACGGACGAGAGCGGAAGTTGTGGCTAATGAGTCGGACCCGCGCAAGTGGGTAAATCCGGTTGAGGTGGCATTGCCTAACGCACCTGATTTGCGGATTTTCTGTTTGTATGGCGTCGGTAAGTCTACTGAGCGGGCATACGTATATCAAGAAGAGAAGGACAAAGAGTTAGTGAAGCTGAATGTGTCAATCGCGGCCGGAGGGATGGATGCGCCCGTCATTATGGGTGAAGGCGATGGTACGGTGTCGCTCATAACGCACGCAATGTGCCATCGATGGCGAGACAAGGACAGCAAGTTTAATCCTGGAGGAAGCAAGGTCACGATTGTCGAGATGCAGCATGAGCCAGAGCGGTTCGACGTTCGTGGCGGACCCAAAACCGCGGATCATGTTGACATTCTGGGGCGGGCCGAGTTGAATGAGTTGGTGCTCAAGGTTGCGGCTGGAAAAGGTGACGAGATTGAGGATCGCTTTGTGAGTAAATTGAAAGATTATGCTGCTCGTATTGATCTGGGCGAGAAGTAATTGTTTATTTTTTATTATTTCATCTTTATTATTTTACATTGCGATTGTATAATTAGCTTCTATGGCAATGAGTAATATTTAGCATATGTATGGACAAAAGCATATTGGCCATGTCAAACGGGTGTCGGTATACAAGTACTCAAAATAATTTAATTTACTACAGTTACATGGCTACATTTCGTTCCTCTAAAGCAAGTAATTGCCGTTGGCAGCTTGCACTATTGCGGTACTCCGCTTGGCATCAATAAACAGCTCTTCGGCCTCTTCAATATCAACGACACCAATCTCTTGTCGTCCCTTTGCGCGAGCCAGAATTCCGGCTGGCGACATCAACTGGAGCGCGTACCGCAGACTAGTGTTGACGCCTTGTTCGGCGAGCTTGTCGAGCCCTTCGTCTGACATTGAGAGACCCTCCGTGTTCTTGCGTTTCTCAACAATCAATCTGATTTCCTCCTTATTGTACGGCAGTGTCCGGACGATCAGTAGCCGATCGACAAGGTCTGGCGGGACTCCATGCGGCGCGACAATGTCCTCGGTTCCGCGAATGGTGGCCATTCCTCTGTTGGACGCCAAGACGACGACAGGCGAGATGGAGGATTCGAGCGCCCGATTCAAATACGTGAAGCATTCAATATCGAGCATGTGTACTTCATCGATAAACAACACGCCGGGAACTAGTTCGGCCACGCCTTGGTCGATGTATTTGTTGACGACCTTGTTGATCTCTTGTCGCAGTTTGTCTGTGATTTCAGTCTTTTTGGGTTTCATGAGCTGACCCATCATGGACATGATATCTTGGCCGCCTTGTGGTCGCGCGTTGGCGATGTCGAGATCATGTAATGTCACATCCTGAACGATCTCTTTTTTCTTGTGGACATCGCCTTTTGGTAAAGGCACGTACTCCTCTGCCTCCAAATCAAATTCAGTAGCATAAGCATCTGACCGGCCGACTCTCTTGACCGCGCCTGTATTAGCCTCGATATAAATAATGTCACCAACTGCGACCCGTTCTTTCTGGATTGATTCGTAGATGCTGGGGTCTAACCGCAGTTGCTTGGTGCCTTTGAACGACTTCAAGCCGACGACAACATGCGAGATGGTCTTGCCATACCCGCCCAACGGGTTCTCTGCCTCCTCGGGCGTCAACTCTGTAACCTCACCCTCGTATACTTCTTTGGTTTCCTTGATCCTCAGTCCGATCGCCCGGCGGAAATTCTCCATTAACGCTTCGGTTTTCTTGACTTCTGTCGAAAATATCTCGGATCCGGTGATCGGGCAAAAGGGAACCTTCGGACCAAGTTCTTGGGACATGGCCAGCGCGAGCGCGGTTTTGCCAGTGCCGGGACCGCCGGCCAGCAGGATTGCCCTGCCTGACATTTTTTTTGCTTTGATCATGTCGACAATGATACCACATGCCTTTTCCGTTAGCTCAACAAATCCATGGGACGACCAGAAATTTGGAATAAAAAATTTTTGAATTACCTCTCTTGCGTTCTGCTGGCCGATGAACCCGCCATCCACGCGTGTTGCAAGACCATGTTCGTCAAGACCGAGACCTTTGATATGGGTATGTGCTGCTGTCCGGTTATCCCGTGGCGAGCTTTTGATCTCATTTATTTTGACCATGGCAGAGATGTATCGAAGCTTTAATCGTAATTAAACCAGCGGCAAGCGATCCACTGGCCAAGCAAACTCGGCTGTAGGTCGGACGAAAAAAAAATAATTGGTTGATGACGAGAGGTACAAGGAATGATCCAGGGTAATGAGAACGGAAGGAAAATAGATGCAGGAATTTTGTGGGGATGTGGATGGTGTTTTTGCTGCAGTTGGGTCGCTAGTCGATTTGAAATTATTTTGAGTTTCTGTGCTCGTGAAGTGAGCAAGGAGGTCAGGGTTTGATCAAGGAGCAACATCTGTCATTCTGTGCCAGCTGCTGCGCGAATATCAATTGGCTACGTCTCTCTTGCGTAATAGCTTCATTACGATCATCGAGCGACCGAGACAAGTCTAAAAGTACATATTCCAAACCAAAAATAGATACAATCAACGATAATGGGACATTTGCAAAGACTTTTAAGAAATCCGTAATTTTTTTCTACCAGACCGCAAGAGCACGCACAACAACAAAGCAAAAAAAAACAAGCGATTGTATATAGAACCCATGAAAATGCCGATAGTAGTAAGATAGGAAAAATCACGAGGCTTGGGGGGGAAACAAAGAAGCTTAGTCTTCGTGTCCATCGTCCTCGTCCTCATCTTCATCGTCTTCACCTTCGTCGTCGATGTCATCCTCGATGTCAACACCCTCGGCGTCACCTTCGATTTCGCCGTCGTCGTCTTCATCGTCGTCTTCATCATCATCATCTTCGGCGGCTTCTTCGTCTTCAGATTCGGACTCATCGGTTTCGGACTCATCCTCATCTTCTCCAACAATGTACCCGGCGTCGTCAAGTACGACTTCTTCCTCGTCGCCTTCGATGTACTCTATGTCACTGTCAACCTGCTCGTCCTCGTCCTTCCAGCCTTCTTTGCGCATATCAATCTGGGCACTCAGCATCTCGAGCCGTCCTTGCAATGCCAGTAACCGACTCAGAGTGCCGGCGTTTCGGGCCAGCGTACTTCGCAAATTGGTCAATGTATTGACGAGACCAGGCAACCCAACCAGGTAACCACCATGGGCAACCATGATCCATCTGATCCAGACGGACAGCTGCGAAGCACGTGAAGGCGTCCGGGCTATGCGCTCGGCCAATCTTTCCAGCAAGGTGGCGCTCAGGATTGGATCAAGTCGTATAAGTGTTTGTTTAATGACAGTGATATCGGTGAATGACAAGCATGACTCGAGCAAAGCTTGATCGTTAGTTCGGAGTGCCTGCGTAAGAATGGTCGAAAGACTTCCTATTGTTGGCACAGGAGCATGGCCTGGTTTGGTTGTTTGTTCGCCGTCGACGTCTTTGTCTAATTGTTCCTTTGACGGAGGTTTACCGTTCATGTGTGGCTTTGACTTTGACTTGTTCTCGAGTGCCGTGACTCGGTCAGCCAGAGTTATTTCCTCCTCGTTCTCTGAGTCGGACGGGTCAGATGAGCCAGCGTCGGACACTTCAAGCATGTCGACATCTTTGGGAGGCTCTGCTGAACGTACTTTTGATTCGCTGCCTTTGAACGGCTACTCAATCAGTATTTGGTCCACGGACTTTAGCAGATCGAAATCAAAACATACCCGGACACCAGTATTGTTCTTGTCCTTCACCCTTACAATCGCAGGCTTCGGTTTCATTCTGCCCGCCGTGATTGATGTAGAATAACTAATGGACCAGGGATTATTGTTCTTGTGAATATAAGGAAAACCTGTGAAATCAAACAACAACGGCAGAGTATTCTGTTTGCGACATATGGATTATATCAAGAAGCATTCACTCTCAATGATGGTTAAACAAATTTTCGACAGAGTTTCCCAGCCAGCGTTGGGAGAATTGTCCCAAAAGCGGTGGAGCACAACCGCACAAAACCGGTGACGGATGCGCCATAGTATGTGGGATCGTAAGTCAAGATTCTCCCCTCCCTATGACAACTGTTCAAGGTTTGCATCAGTCTCTGGCTGCATTTCTTCTTACGATTCTTCAAATACTGTCAGTCGATACCAGTTCTGATTACTCTTTGCAAATTAACTACGTGTGCTGTGTGATCGTCGGCAGTTGGTATCCGTTGAAGGGAAGGGCAGCAGCAGTAGTAGTTGCCGGTAGCGACTTGTACTGGTGACTCGGGATCAGGGTTGCTAGGAGACACTTGATTTGCCGACAAATGTTGGGTGCTGTGATCTTGATCTGCGTCGGGAAGTGGAATACTGATGGGACTGTAACAGAGGCAGACATTTACGAATGAGCACAATACCTATGGTCCGGAAGACCTCACGAGCAGCAGAGACCACCTTTCAGCCCGTGAGGGATTTGCTGCTGAGGGCAGACCAAACAATACCACCAACGTCGAGTTGTTACTGGCAGAACCGCTGATGCTTTCTTGGAATTATACTACTACTTATTTATTTACTGGTTAGGAATTTGGCGGACACGGATACGATTGCTAAAAGCCTTTGCGGTCAATCTCGCTGCTTCTAGCACTTTCTCTGCCTTCTGCAAAAAATCAGGAGAGAGTCCAAAGGTCATGTGATTTCCCCCGGGTAAAAGTATGTCAGCACGTGGGTGTCGTACTCTTGGCCGCATGCGTCGGCAGCAAGGAAGCGCGCCATGCCGGATCCGGCTAGCGCGGACCCAAGGTTGCACAGTAATCCGGGCCCTTGCGTACCTCCGGCGGCGGGACAGCGTGCACGCGCGCGGGACAGCAGCTACGCGGGCGTGCTTGTGGCGGTGGCGACGCGGCTGGCCAATGGGGACACGGCTGCGCGCGGTTGGCCGGACAACAGGCGGGGCGGTGCGTCGGGGGGCGCGACATATGTGTGGCTGTGGCGCGGGCGCGCGCGTCGCTGGGCTTCGCCCGCTTCCGGCCTCCAATAAATTCACGCCCGCCCCCGGTCCCGTCCCAGGTTCGTTTCTCCCGCGTGTCCTGCACTCGTCCCCTAACCCTGTTGCTCCTTACTTGTCGCTGCCCTTACCCTATATTTCGCTCGCTCTCTCGCTCGCTCGCGCTGTGCTCCGCTTCCGCCTTTCCTCATGGCCATAATGGACCCTTCGATCCTGCCGCAGCACGACAAGCCGGCCTCCACCGTCGTCGATGCGCTGTCGTCGACAACTCCAGTCTCGGATGTTCTAGAGTAAGTTGTTCTCCTCCTCAGTCCTGTTGTTGGCGACCGCGATGCCCTTGATGCAACTGTCGTCGTCAGCACAATTCACTCGACCCAGTATAAAGTCGACAATGTTCGTGTCAGTCGTTTCAAATTTCAATGCATTCAGTGTATAATAAATCTCAGTCTCACCTCCTTTTCAATCTGCTGTTGTGCGTGTGTGTGCGTGTGTGTGCGTGTCCATATTATCAAACTGCCCCGTCGGGTCGAGACTGCTGTCCGTTCATGTTGTCGTCGTCGTCGTCGTATCGTAGTATTTTATCGCCGTCCTTCTCTTCGACCGACAGTTGCATCGAGTCAAGCGTGCTGAGAACGTCTATCGCCAAATGATGATATCAAATTGTTGACTTTTTTTGTCTCCAGGTCTGAGCAGGTCTTGCAATCCCGGAAAGAGAGCGAGGAGGACACAAAGAGTTCGGCCCCTCTGTCGCCACCTATTCCTTCCCCACCATTGCAGCACCCCGAATATCCTGTCAATGCCGCATCCGAACCAGAGAAGCGCGAGCTAGTCGGCGGCGACAGCGACGAACCGCCGGCTAAACGGATCAAGTCCGACGACGACGATGAGCTCCCCGCTGCCCAACAAACTACTAATGAGCCAGTTACGCCAGTCGACTCTGGTCCAGCAGCGCCCGCGACCGCACCCGCGCCCGCGCCTGCCCCGACTGCTGTCCTCGACGGTCCTCCGCTTGCAAAGCATCAGAACAAATTTGCTCATTCTATGATACGGTCACTCAAGCGGCTAAAAGATGCTTATCCGTTCTTGGTTCCTGTCGATCCTGTCAAATTGAACGTCCCTGATTACTTCAAGATCGTCGCCGTTCCCATGGATCTTTCTACGATGGAGAAAAAGCTTTCGTCCAACCAGTATTCGACTGTTGACCAGTTTGTTGCTGATTTCGAGCTAATGATTGACAACTGTATAAAGTTCAACGGCCCAGAGTCTAAGATTGCTGAAATGGGTCGGAGCTTGAAGAGCTCGTTCGAGCGCCAGCTGAAGCAGATGCCGCCAGCTGAATTAGTTAAACCAGAAAGTGGTCCTGGAAAGCGGAAGAAATCGCTCCCCAAGTCTGAATCGACAGAGTCGTTTGCGCTCACACCGTCCGGTGTTCCCATCATCCGTCGTGACTCAGCCTCGCTCGACTCAACTGGCCGTCCCAAGCGGGAGATTCATCCGCCAAAGCCAAGGGACTTGCCGTACGCGGAATCCAAACCCCGCCGCAAGAAATACGCTGCCGAGCTCAAATTTTGTCAGACCGTTCTCAAGGACTTGACCAGTAAAAAATACGAGAGCTTCGCGTTTCCGTTTTTACAACCTGTCGACCCGGTTGCGTTGAATTGTCCGAGCTACTTCAAAGTCATCAAGAAGCCCATGGATATATCCACGATTCAGCATAAACTTAACACAAACCAGTATGAATCTGGGGCCGAATTTGAGGAAGATATCAAGTTGATGCTTAGAAATTGCTACAAGTTTAATCCGGAAGGGTCACCTGTTAACATAATGGGGCACCGACTGGAAGCCGTCTTTGATAAGAAGTGGGAGGAGAAGCCTGCACCACCGCCACCTAGCGACAAGAGAACGTCCGACTCTGCTGATGAGAGTGAGTCTAGCGAAGAAGAAAGCGACGAGGAGGAAGAAGACCCGAGCGATAAGACGATTTCGTATTTGGAACAGCAGCTACTGGCCATGCAGAATCAGCTCAGTATGATGAAGAAGTTAAAGAAGGATAGCAGCAAAAAGAAGAAGAAGGAGAAGACGGGCAAGAAATCTGCACCGAGGAAGAGAAAGAGCAGCACGGGACAAGCTAATGCGCCAATGCCGCACGTGTCTTATGACATGAAGAAGGAGCTATCGGAGAAGATCACCACGCTTTCAGGCCAGAAGTTGACGCACGTAGTCAAGATGATTCACGAGTCTATGCCTCATCTGAAGAAGGTAAAATGAATTGCTTTCGAGAGTTTTTTTCCATAGCGGGTGCTAACCTAAATACTAGGCCGGTCAGGAGGAAATCGAACTTGATGTCGATCAGCTCGACCCCGTCACGCTTATGAAGCTCTACACCTATGTCACAAAGAACTCGCCGTCTAGTACTGTGAATACGACCGCGGTTGCTCCTGCATCCAAGTCAAAGAAGAAAAAGGAAGAACAGAAGAAGCAGATCGCGCAGTTGGAGAAGCAGATAAAATCGTTCCAGAAAGGGGACGAATCCTCGTCGGAAGAGAATTCGTCTGAGGAAGACAGCGATGAGAGCGAGAGTAGTGAAGAGGAATAAGTTCCAGAAACTTGGATATGCAAGAACCGTTTTTAATACCAAGGTTGCCCTTATTTATTGTTATCATTAAAACAGAGGTCAAAGTGTTACTATCATTATAGTATTATTATTGTAAATTATTTATCTTCTATGCTCGCCGCTTATTTCTACTGTATATTGGCTTGTGTTACGTCTATGTAACGCGTTGGTTTCTTGCTTTGTTGGGTGTATGGGTGGATTTACTTACAGTATGCCGGGGGGGTGGTTATTATGTACGATAGTGTAGTTATAGTCAGAATCAATGATATCAGATATCCATTGCTATTGTGTTCGTTCCATTTAAGCCGACGTAGACGTTGGGTTTCATTATTGCATCGTTGAAGTTTTGAGTTGCCGGCGTACGTTCGCTCCACCCCAGCTGGTCTGCACAAACACATTTAACAGCATACAACGCCATTTTTCCTTCGTTTAATCTCGTAGGACAATGACATCACAACCGTCAACATCTGGTCTGCCGCGACCGACATCATTGCCTCAAACGACGACGACGACAAGTGCCGACGCGGCCGCGGCCGAGGAGGAGGACGACGACGAATACATTGACTATGCGCTCTTCACGGCGGCCGACTTTGCACCGATCGCGTTCTGCAATTCGCTAGTGCTTGCCACGACGACAGCGGCCGATACCGAAATCGACCTGGCACCGGCCGAGCAACGGGTCATGTTTGATCTTGAAGAGATTGAGAAGTTACTGCTCAAAGAGGCATGTTTGTTCCGTTGGTTGCACGAGAGGAATCCGACGTACTAACTTATTATAAAAAAGACCACGCAGAATCACTCGACACTGCTTCCACACGCGGCGAAAATTAATCACGTCTCAAATATCTTGAATTCGACAAAATCATCCCTCTTGTCCGTCACGACATCGTTTCAACGCCTCGAAAACGCGGTCTTGAAGCCGTACAACGTGGCCCTGCCGATATACACGGCCCTGACCAAGCTCCACGCGACCGCGAACCTGCTGAGATCGGTGACTTGGTTCATGTACCTCGTCAGACAATTCCAAGGCGTCCAAACCCAATTGGCCCAGCTTAAACTGTCATCGTCGTCCGCGTCTGCGGCCGCCGGGGCGACAACGACAACAATGATCGAGGCCAGGCCGAACGATGCAGACCGATTGAGCGTGCGGGCGGCAAGAAATTTCGCCGAGATTAATCGCCATTTGGCAAATTTCCCGCGCTTGCGAACCGTCCGGGTCGTGACAGAGATCGAAAACGGCATTGTTAATGCTGCTAGTCGCAAGTAAAGCAAACAAAACAGTCATCTGAAACTTCCTCTTGTTTGGGGGCTCTATTTGGTAAAAAGGCGTTTTTTTTTATTGGTTTTGTATTTTTGATTAAAATGCCAAATGGTTAGAGAATATACATTTTGTTATTAATAAATTGCAGTATATCACCAAACGCCGGGTTTCTGCTATACAAAACATGACCTTTTACACCAAACCTATCTACAAATTCAAATGTAATCTTCAACTCCACCCCAACATGTTGTCGTAATCAAAGAAGAGAATTATGATATTACAAAATATGCAACACAAAATGGAGATAAAAAACCAAAACAAACCAAAAACGACTTTTGTATAGATAAATTCCCACCAAGATTTGGTATGCCTTCTAACCATTTGGTTTCGAGACGGATATTAAAAAAAAAAAATCTAAAACCCCATTTCCCTATGCATAACATTGATAACTTTTTGTCGTCTCGCAACGACATCTTCGACCCGGACTTGTTGTCTCAATGAATCAATGAGCCGGATTAGACCCTCGATACCGATTGAATGTGAGGCCATATCCTTCATGTATGAGTACACCTCGGCCGCAGAACCCAATTGCATAAGGTTCTTTGTCGAGATGCGGAAGAGCGCAAGCGCGACCCGGAACAGATACACTTCACCTTCGACACACATAAACACGTCCCACACGCGGAACAACAATTCCGCGGTTAAACAATCCGTGAAGACAGATAAAAACCAGTTAAACGTAATGGCTTCAATGTCAACACCGAGTGTCCGGACAAGGTGGTCATACAACTTTGGTTGCAACTCCTTCAAATATTCTTTCAGAACCCGCTGATCGGCTCGTGATGTCAAGAGTGGTGGGTCAAAGTAACCTGACGGCAGAATATTCTCAAGGAGTGCCACAAAGGACCAGAACGCTGCTTCTTCGGTTGCATGGGTCAGTAAGAGAGTTGCCGCGATCATGTTCACTGTTACAAGTCAGTAATTTGACACCCGCCCGCTAAAAAAAAAAAAATTCAATGAGGGGAACCGTACTCCCTTGGCAATATCCAATCTTGGGGTTCCGCTTGCTAAATGCCAACAATACCCTCCGCAGTTTCCCAACTCCAGGGCCTTTGCCTCCGAAAAATACATTACTAGGCATCGTGCGATACAAGTCAAGCTCAATCTGGGATAATGCCTCCGGGTCATGCTCGCCATGCACAAGCTCCTCATACACTCCGGGAACCTTCAAACCATCGGCTCCACAACACTCGCTCCAGATCTTTGACCGGTAAACGACGGGAATGCCCCCGAGAATGAGAGCCTTGAATTCCTTGAACCGAGACTGCTTGTTCTGAAGCAGAATCCGTCCCTGTACACCGAAAAGTTCGCCGTGTTCGATCGCGACCGGCGAATCTTCAGATCCATCAGCGTTGATCTTGCGTAAGAACTCATCCCAGCGGGATTTCTGAACACGCTGCAAAGAGTCATGCAGGTCCGTGAGCTGATCCAAAAGTGACTTTACCGATTCCAGCGTGTCTTCCTCGCTTGGTTCAGTCGAAGGCGTCCGTGACCCGAGAAACGCTGGTCGATTTACGATCCTGCCGATCGGAATCCTCAACGATGGAATCGGCAGTCCTTGTCCGAATAGTGACTCTTCTTTTTCGTCTGACACGTTCGCCGGCGGCTCGGGTTTGCCAATCATCTCGTCGGCATGATCAAAAAGGAAGTCGAGACTGTCCAAATCAAGTAGCCGCGATCCAACACCGCTTTCAACCAGTGGAAGTACCGGTCTGTGTTGTCGGTCGTAAATAAACCCGAACCTGTCTGTCAGGAGAAATGTGTCTTCGGATCGATAATGGTCGTTCCAGCTTTGCAGGAGAGTCGGGGGTTGCATGCTCTGTGGGACTATATCCCCTAGTTCGACTGGGCCGTGACCGCCAGTCGATGAGGAATGCTGGTGTGAACTCGAGGAGCCTTCTGTCACGGAATTGGGTAACCATTCCGGTACGCTCTGGCCCAAACTCGGGTAGATCGATGCCACAGAGCCCGAGCGCAATCGATTGCGCAATATCATTAACTTTGATTCGAAGCTATCACGAAAGTTTCGCGGCTGCTTCTCATCGATGATCTCATAATCCTCGTCGTCATCGTCATCGACCTCATCTTCAGTTCTCGTCTTCTCAACCGGCGCCATATTCCTACCAACTTTTGCGGGGAAGTCCGTCATTGACCGTGGAGAGTCCGCATCGTACTGGAATTGAACCGCACTCTTGAATGACCTTGAACTAGCAAGCCCGTCCGAGCTGCTGCTACTGTCCATTTCGTCAGTATCATCACTTTCTTCTCCTCCTGCGATATTATCGCTGTGCGCTATTGGAGCCTCGTGTTCTGCGTCTTCTCGTTCTGGTGCCAGGATATGTTGCTGCTTGCGCCTAATAACGCCCTTTACCGAAACTTCAGTTGCACCCTTGAAGTAGTTATTCACGTTGTTACGTATACTAGATTTAGATGAAAACGTAGCCATAACCGGTGGTAGACTGCTTTCGTCCTCAAAAAGCGGTATCGCAAATGCGAGCCGGTTACGCCTGGCCGTGGGGTCAGAATGCGTGGATGCGGAAGAGGAAGCGACTTGCTCGTATTCTAGGGACGGTGATGACGCTGTCATCAAGTCCGGGTTCGTGATCGGCGGTGATGATAGATTCTCGTCAGATTCGGACCTCCAGAAAAATGGCAGCTTGAATGTAGACTTTGTCTTGCGAATCGTGCGACTGTCTGGCCCCTGAGGAGTCTGCGGCTGCAGTAGGTCCTGTTGCTGGTTGTGGGCCTTGAATGCTGCGCGACGGAAAGATATCGTCGGGAGTACGGCTGCGGTATTATCATGCTTGTGCTCCTGTGATGGACTTGAGAGCAGACCGTCTATAGCGTCAGATGTACCGTCATTCTTGCGACTACCTATCTCGCTATTCCCTGTCTGATGCACAACATCCTGATCGCTACCGGCCACAACATCGTCCAGACTTTCTTGACTGAGCTCAATCTCGACATCTCTTAGTCGCTCGTAAATTTCGTCATCGCCGACACCGTTCTGCAGAAGCATGTCGCTTAAAACCTTCATCTTCTCGTCATGCATGCGCAACAGGTAGTTGACCTCCCTTTCGCGCAGAACTAAATCCCTGGCCAATTGCAGCACTACACCAAGCACTCCATACCGGTCCAGAAGAGCCTGCACGATCGCGTCCGAACTTGTGTGCAAGTTTGCCGGGATTACCACAGCTTCGGTCGAATTTCTCTGGGAGGACCCGGCGCTCGGCAGCGACGCCTCATCTGGCACCGTCGACAAGGACGACGGAGTCGCTGTCGAGGAAAGAGACGGCGGTGACGGCGGAGAGGACGGGCGGAGGATGTCACGGAATATCGAGTACGGCGAGTCAAGGAAATCGGCCGACTCGACCGCATCTGGTGCTTGTTTGGCATGAAACTCGCTCCTTTCGCCCTCGTCCTCTGCGTGTTGCTCCTGCCCCTGCTGCTGCTGTTGGCGCAGGCCCGCTCCTGCGCCGTAGACAGAAGTCATATTAGTTATGCCGTGGTGAATAGCTTGTTATTCAAGGAAATATACGCGTGACTGCCGGTGTATGAAGATGCAAGCTAATGGGGATTGTCGATGCATGCGAGGAGCGGCAGTAGCCAGCAATTGACTGCCACTCACGGTTCGTTGAATGAAGTTGACACTGGCCCACGGCAACCGCGCCAGCTTATCGACGATGTCCATTAGAGTTTGAGCTACTGCAGCAGGTACCGCGAATCGGAGTTTGGTACTTAACATTAGAGTTTTGGATGCAATCGGGGTCACCGGCTCCACTGTAAAATCCGCTTGGTCTGCAAACTTTAGTTAACTCGCGCGTATAAACCCTGGACCCGCTGTTAACAAATACAGCACGATCTTACTGCAGATATGCCACTTTCGTGCAATATCGTGGGCGACGTGGGGTACGGGTACTTATCGCGTCATCGCCGCCGGCGGCAAACCTTATCTAGGCGGCGGAGTCAAAACTTATTTAGCGATTGCTTATTTTATATTCGTAACTTATGGCCAAAGAGCAACCATCGATTACTACATGTTAGTACCATCGCTACTGTTCACAGTAATTGAGCTGTGTTTCGCGTCACGCTTATATTGTCAATTATAATCTTGAAACCAATCAAATACAAATATGGCTACCATGCGGCTACGTGTTTCTCAAACCGCGGCAGCTTCCTTGTGTGCTACCGGCGTAGAATATTCGATAGAGAAGCCAAATGTTTGCAGGTAAAGGTGAAGGGTCCACGTTATTGATTTTTTAACGGACCCGTTGAGGCTTTTAGGCCAGCTCCATTTTAGACTTCAACGCACTATTCTCTATACCCTCTGCAGAACTAGATTTGAACAATGGCGTGTCCTTAATAACGGGTTAGACGGATATAGAAGAAATACCGACCCGATAGTTATGGACAATATTCTTAAACAGAACGCGTTGTCTCATGTTCCACGAGAGTTCACGTAAAAGAGATGAAACCGGCGAGCGAAAAACAACGAAGCGGAGACTCGACCTAGACGCAAGCGACGAACGGCGAGAAAGCGATGGAGAAACTAGCTAAGCAAAGACACGATAAGGAAAGTGAAGCGAGCCGCAAGCCAGTGTCTGAGTGACGAACGAAGCCGCAGCCTTGAGGGATCAATTTTAGGTAATAACCTTTTAGAACGAATAAAAACAGCAGGAGCCACAGAAGCAAATCCTTCCATCTACTCCAAGACTGGAGGGCTTCCGCGTAATAGTGTATCATTTTGCAATATGGCCGCAATGGCTTGCTGTACTCTGCTATTCCTCGCCACTCGGTTCTCAATCGGCCGCACCCCACTGCTCTCTGTTGTTCCTGCTTTCATTTCTGATGAATCGTGACGCTTCTCACTCAGATCTTGCTCCATCTTCAGTAAACGTTCTGCTTCATCGCGCCAACGTTTCGCTAAATCGGGGTCCCTGCTCCCAACTGTATGTGACGCCTCACGATATCTCATTGCTTCAATGCGGGATTCATTGGATACTGAAGGAAGGTTTCAGCATACAGCAATAAACACTGCAGTATGTAGAAAAACAAGGCTTGCCTACCCGTGATCTTTTTAGCCAAGGGAATTTTCATTTTGCCCAGAGTTTTACTGACTGCTTGAAGGATGAAGAGCTGGGGGTATTAGAATGTGATATCACGGAAAGTGTGATGTGTGGCAATCATGTGCCCCATTCGACCACCAACTGCTTTCGGAATATGCGCACGTGTCTTCCTCGTCGACCCTCAAAAGAGAATCTACAATCAATCAGAACAATCCGAGGCCTATTGGAATAACCTTCACTGATTCTCAATCAGTCTTCATTATTATTCCTTTCATAGTTCAGGTGCATCCAGCAATGGATGATCCTTCCGCCTACTTGGATTTGCCCACCGAACCTGGAACGCGTGGTTATAAGCGACTTGCGGATTTCATGGCTTGGGAGCCGTCAACTGCGATCTTTCCGCGATTTCGGTCTGCTAATTTACTCAACCTATTAAATCTACAAGCAGAGGTCTGCCAGTCAGAAGAACAGTTACTGGATCTAATGAGAAGAGATGACCAGGATCCAAGCCTCCAAGTATTCTACCCCACTAACTGGTCTGTCCTGCAAACAGACGAGGATGGGCGAGATGAGCGGCGATTGAAACTTTTGGAACTGAGAACAAAACTTGGAGAATACAGTAAGGTTACTTCTCTTACTTGATCATCTCGTATTCATGGCCGAACACCGACTCACTGCAAGCATTATTGTCAGACACGGCACTGATACAGCAAATAACTCTTTTCCGACAGCCGAATCCGAGTATTACTAGCCTCGAATATCTTCAGAATTGGCTGGCGGACCCCTCAGGTGGAAATGCAGAGTTGGCTGCAAAAGCCTGGATCACTAAAGACGGAGATAACTACAAACTGACGGACAAGCTGTCCCTCTTACCTGAAGAATATGATACCTTTACCAGGACGGTTCTTAAAAGGTTTGGGAAAGTGCTTTCCTTTGTACCTGCTCTCCCTGTCAAGGTGATCTCACTATCTATCCGATCATGACTCTCTATTCCTAACATAGGTCAGAATCGCACCTTTCCCCCTCGTCACGCCTTCCAGGATGCCCACTTCACCATTTACAGCTCTTCCGATACCGTTGTCTCTGTCGGGGATAAGATTGGCGTTATTATCGCCAGTCTTGTCACAACTATTCCTATCATCATCCTTAAATTCGTTCCTAGCATAAATTTGAGGCTTGGTCTCGTGGTGATTTTTACCGCTCTCTTTTCTTCTACGTTGGCCTTCATGACCAATGCAAGGCGGGCGGAGGTGTTTGGAGCTTCAGCGGCTTTTGCGGCTGTACAGGTTGTCTTCGTGGGAAGTGTAAGCCAGGGGAATGGCACGTCTACCGGATGATTGAAGTGGAACGGCCTTGAAGCTGGAGACCTTACTTCGCCAGAGAGCTGTTCTAATCTTGAAGGACGAGAGGTTCCCCGACCGCTAGGGCTAGCGGACAAACATGAGGATAATGCCATTGCAAATATTTTGAACCCCCAGAATAGCATAGATTTAAGCCAGTCATCTCGCGGCTTTTGGGCGAGCTCCATTTTACACCTCAACGTATTATACTACAGAAGAATTACTAGATCCATTTGTTCTAATCATATGAGTTAGCTTCGATTAGCCTCTCTATGAATCCATCCAGAAACCTCGACTTCATTGTTGTTCCCTTAGCTCAGCCCTGTTGCCGAGATTCTTTTTATTCTCAAAAACGAGACCGCACGAGTTTGTTTTTGTTTCACACTCTGAATTGATTATATGTATTGTTGCCCCTAATTTGGTAGTATATGTAAGACGTTGAGATAAAAATAATGATGGCAAAGTCCAAAGCGCAACTGCGAAATTTTGACCACTAATGTGAAGCATCGCTAACTCGCCTATTGCGTGATATATGTTTGCAGCCGTCGTAGGGCGTAGGCAAAATAGATAATTGCATCATAGGATTGGTGTTTTAGTAAAAGAGTTGTATTTAGGAGTCTAGTTAATCATATGTAAGCAGATCAGTTGGAATAATGGAAGGCCTCATCTGTCAACAAAGTCCCAATCTCTCAGATTTAGCTCGCAACACACTCCATCCACCAAACACATTTGCTACTACCATTCCTCTAATTACAGTGTAGCCTCAACACGACACCCGTACACGACTAGAAAAAGATGTCTCTCCGCCCGCGGCCTGAAAGTGCTGCAGAGGTAGGATTGTTGTCCGAGGCCGACAGACGGCGACTCAGAACGACGAAGTATCCACCCGAATTTGATGAGGTAGTTGATTTGAGTAGGGTTAATTTTCCCGTGATTAAGACATGGATCGCGAACGAGGTATGTAGTCCGGGCGAGTAAAGAAGAAAAGGCATTGAAATTGTGCATGCTAAAACAATGTTCTTGAAGATATCGGAAATTGTTGGCGGTGATGATATCGTCGCAGAATACACAGTCTCGCTCTTTGAACAAGACAACAAGGTACGCAATTCGACATTTAGCAGTGCTGCCAAACACCCAGTTAACAACATTAATTCGACAGCCACCTATAAAAGCGATCCAGATCCAGCTCGAAGGTTTTCTCCCTTCCTCCGCAATTGCTGCCAAATTTTGCAAAGACCTCTGGAACTTGCTACTCAAGGCGCAGGACTCGCCATCGGGAATTCCCGCGCAATTGATTGAACAGAAGAAGATTGAGGTCCAACAAGCTCTCAATCGAAGGTCGGCGCTCGAGGAGCGGAGAAAAACGGACGAGGAGCGTGCTGCAAAGCTAGATGAAATCCGACAGCGGGAACGGAAGGAACGGGACGAGAGACGAAGACGAGAGGACGGCAGACGAGACCATAACGAGAGGAGGAGGACACACGAGGGTGATATAGTCTCCAAGAATTCGCCAGACGCCCATAGACCTAGGTCGCCTTATTCTGACGAGAGACGAATCGAGTTGTCCCATCGCGACCGGGCAAGGAGGCTGGATGATGACAGCCCAGAACGAGGCTACCGACGCGAAAGGCGACATGACCGTGACTTCGCTGATGAACGCCGAACAAACCGCAGCCGCGATTATAGTCCAGAACGCGGTTACAGTCGAGGCGACAGCAGGGAACGCAGTCGACGAGAGAACCCCGTCGAGCGGCGCAGAGATCCCAGTCGCGATCGTGGCGATGACGAATATCGTCAATATCGAGACCGAAGTCGAGATCGCAACAGGAGCCCGGATCGCCATAGGGAACGGCGACGACGACGTGAACGGAGCGCAGAACGAAGCAGAGAACGAAGCAGAGAGCGCAATCGTGATAGACGGTATAGCATTGACAGTCCTGGTCAAGACAGAGGTCGCTCCCCTAGTCCGGAACGTCGACACAGAAACTCAAGGGACTACGAACTGGATTATGAACGTGAGCGAGAGCGTGCCATGTCGCCCGGGCGAGCACAGCGCCGACTCGAACGAGAACGAGAGTTTCAAGAAAGGCTTGCCAAACGACATCGCTACGAAGACAGACCTTGATTGGACCATGTACATGGATTGTATATATAGTCTGTAAGATAGTAATAGGATGCCACAATTCATGCTCGATGTACAAATTCTATGCAAGCTCATAGTAGTTCTCCGTCTGGACCTCAAACTCCGAGTCGAGCAGATTATTCCGTAGACTGACACCGCTCGCTGACTGCCATGCTGGCGTGCTATCTGAAAGGATGTTGAATTTGTGATCGCCGCTAGCTGCAGCCGCCTCGGCCGCCAACCTATCATATATGGCACCGGCGATTAGCTCAATTCCGGACGGCTCGGTGCCGCGCATGAGAACTATGTCTGCTGTAGGCTTGGTCTGGTGGCTGTTAGTTTGCACGGCGAGCCCGATTGCATAATATGTGAGCCTTACCCCCTGTATGTACCGTTCCATTGCTGGCTTGCTGTAGAGAAGGTACTTTGGTGAACGTCGTTAGTACAATACTCTCACATAAAAGTATGACCAACCGTTACTTACATTATCCAATACTTCCTGTAATGAAAGCCCTCGTTCAGTAGTGTCTCTGATAACTGTGCCAGTTAGACTCTCCTGACATAGTATGTCTAATAAATGAGCTGCTCTTACTTCGCCTCGACAATCGCGTGTCCGCGTCTAGGTCAATGTATATCCTAATTGTTCCCAACCGTTTCAAAGTGTCTTCGTATAAAGTATAATGTCCTTCAACTAAAAGGACCTCGCTTGCATCGGACGTTATGGCAGAAGCAATTTCGACGAAATCATATGAATCTACACATTTTAGCCACCGCCTAACTAGACCAACCGAGCAAGATATTAGGCAACGTACCTGGTCCTTCAGGATTCGCATTATTTGGAATAGTCGTTTTTTTGAAATGGTCCAAACTCAGAACCTTCACGTCTGTGACTTTCCAGGATTGAAGTCGGCTCACTATGGCTTTGCACACTGATTTCTAACGATAACGTTAACTGCACGTAGGCCCCACGACGACAAAAAAAACTAAGAAATAATTAACAATTACTTTTCCAGCAGCCTGACCGCCCCCTATTAGGGCGACTATCCTAGGTGCCATCGAAATCTGGACCGCCAGTAGCCGAACGGTTTCGCGATGAGTGGTCGCACGCGGCTAATCTATAAGGTTTCCAATTCGAAGATGGGACCCCTAGCGAGATGTGCAACCCTCGAACCGCGTTCTGTTGATCTTAGTAGTACTCATTCAACACGTTTAACCAGCACAGTCGCCGCTCGGAGCCATGATATGACACATAGCGTGATTTCTACATATTACGACTATTAATGGATTCGAGAACTGGGGCAGTCATTCTTGCGGCTGCTGTCTTGAGACTGTCTTTAAGTTCGCTATTTCCAGCGCTGCATTCTATACTGGGCCAGCATGTGGAAGTCACGACTTCCATGACGTCTTTTAAACAGTGTATGGACATTAATGCGTTGAAGGTGCATACCGTGAGTGCTTACGGCTAGGCGATCAGTGAAGGAAGGGCTGCATTTGTACGAGATCGGGATCTCTCCTTACGACGGAGGGGTGTATCACCAGGTAAACCAATGTTATTACGGGCTACCATCTCTGTCTGACTAGCGAGCTCGACTAACGGATCTAGGCTCCTATATTCCTGCTCTTGTTCCAATTGCTCGGCAAACTTGGTTCTACTGCCCCCAATAGTCTTGTCATCAATGGATTTTATATTTTTGCCGACGCGCTCACATCATACTTCCTGTGTGCAATATCAAAGTCGCCCAGCCTCGCTAAAACAGATCAGTTAGCCAACTGGGTCATTGCGTCAATGTAAGAGGGTCACAAGTACATGCATGAATATTTTCTTGACACAAAAAAGTTATTTGTTCAATCCCTTGGTCGTCGCTACAAACATCGCGAGGTCTACTGCCGTGCTTTCAAATGCGGCCATGATTGGATCTATTGCATATGCGTGTTATAGTGAGTCATCAAAAAACGAGTAAAATTCGCTCTTAAATTTGCATTTGCTAATATCGTTTGCTACAGATAGAAACCTCCTGTCGGTCATGTTTCTTGCCTTGGCGTCGCACACGAACATATATACAGTCCACCTTGTCCCGCCGTTTCTGTTACTGTGGACGTCAACGAGAGGCTCTAGTATGGCATCAGGCGCTATGTACCTTTTGCTTTATGTTGCGTTATCGACTGGCCTTGCAGCTATCGGTTATTTTATGACCGGCTCAATGCAGTATCTCTCTGCCACTTATGGTTCCTTGTATGCATTTGGTTCTCTTACAGCGACGTGTCCTATCTAACGAGTTCGTTTTTTCAGATTGTTTTTTGAGGATTTGACACCTAATATGGGATTATGGTGGTATTTCTTCATGGAGATGTTTGACTTCTTCAGGCCCCTTTTTACCTATATCTTCCATCTATATTCGTTGATATACGTTCTTCCTATTACATTCCGGTTACAGTAGGTCACGCTTTGTCCATCAGGTATTATTGGTCACTAATATAGATGTTTCAAGTAATTATCCCTTAATGGCCATCACTTGCATCGTGGGAATTACGACGCTGTCCAAATCATATCCAGAATTAGGAGACCTCGGTGTGTATATATCGCTTCTAACACTATCCAGGTTTATCTTTGCAAGTATGAATTTAGTCGGGTGATATTTAAAATGATGCACGTCATACTAACTCAGTGCACAGATGTGCGATACACACTCGTGGCAGCGCTGGTAATCATACATGCCCTCGTTCTTGCGCCGAGCTTCTACCACCTGTGGATATATCTCGGATCCGGCAATGCTAATTTCTTCTATGCGATCACGTTGGTGTATACGATTGGCTTGACCATCATTGTCACGGATACACTTCGTGCGACCTTGGTGGTTGAATTCACCAGTGGGAAAGATCCATCAAAAGCGGTCGTACAAATTTAAAGTGAGAAGAATGCAACCGGTGTAAATAGCTGTGTGAGTAAATGTATGATACAATGGAGATTGTCGATGGTAAGAATGGTGATGCTAAAGGAGCGACTTGCCGAGGATGTAGTAAGACGGTTGTTTGACTACACCGTTGCGTAGATTCTTGGCTCGCGGTGAATGCTCGACAGGCATGTAGCTGCAGTTTCAATGATCGGTTAGTATTCGGTGCAAGAGATCCTAAACATGTGAAAGCATACCCCAGACTCCGGTAGAAATATTGCGCAGGATTGGAGGAGAAGACCGTGAGCATTGATTTCGGCACACCGGCTGTCACAGCTATGTCTTCCATTATATTTAGCAACGCCTTACCCAAGCCCCGGCCGCGTAAACTTTCCGGCAGTTGTAGTTCGTAGCTATAGAATCTAGTTAGTAATCGCGGCGTTTGCAACAATTGTAGTTTCAAACCAGACATACCAGTAGACAACAACTTCACCTTCTTCGACTGTCATCATGAAACTTATGAATCCCTCAGTGGACGTCTTTGACTTTAGTAGGATGTAGATCAATCCATTCTCTTTCATCTCTGCCATCTTTTTTCTGGTCGACCAGCCCAAAGTCGAGTTCTTATACCTTTTTCAAAAGGAAGAAGTGAGCTGCACGACATTGAAACTTGCGGTCCGGAGATGGACTTACATGCTCATAAGATTGCGTTTTACAAGTTCAAAGCAAGCTGTAAATTCTTCAGGCGATAGATCATCCCACCTCCGCATACACAACTCAAATGTGGCATCCGCATTTGTACAGTCAGCGGGGAAGCGAAGGGCAGTAGAGTACAGGTTTCGCAACTGCTCGCTTGATAGAGACGCGAATGCGGAGACGACTCTTTCTTGGTCCTGTGACATTTCGCAGCGACACTCATAAATTTATTGAAAAAGTGATTTGACTAGTGTAATAGATGAGAAATACTTTGCGAGATAGCGACATTACAAATTACAGCTTTATTGAGATTCTTCATTTCACATTTCGCACCGCTTGCGGCTGTGGCCCCTGAGCAAATAAAGTTTACATCCAAAGTGTCAATAACATTCCGCATTTGAGGATACAAATCTGATGTTGGCGACGCGGTTATGGCTAATCTAGCTACGTGCCGTAGGTCAGAAAAACCACTCTGCTCTGGCCACTAATCAGTTGTCGCCGATGACGTCTGGCACCTGGTAATCGAATTTTCGAAGCTTCACTATTCACCTTCAGCTACCTTGGAAAGCTTGTGTCTATTAATCATTCGCAACCACTCAACTTGGAGAACTGGGATTTTGACTGCCCTCATTTGTGCACGTCCTTATGTCGGAAACATCGCAAAGTACGGCCTCTGGAACTGAACCACCGCTCTCGTCCGCCGACAAAGCCCGTCTTCGCCGGGAACGACGGGAGGCCAAGATCCTCGCCGGTGGAACCGACAGATTGAACAAGATCACCAACGTCGCGCATAACACATCCACTCCTTACAAACAGCATGTGGTCCCTCAATCGATGGTGGACGATCCGCCAGAACTTGCACCAGATCTCGCCTCACCAGCAACGCTGTCAAATCGACCAGGATTGGAACGACTTGGCTCATCGCCAGCTCCTCCAGAGAACCCGATTCTGAAGTTACTTGCTGCTGGCCGGCAGCAAGTCATGGGCGTGGATGGTGGGTCTGGTGCACAGACACCGGACGCGGGCTTTGAAGATTTCATGAAGCAATCGGTCTTAGGAAACAGCGCAGGTGATGGATCTGATTTTGATTTGTTTTCAGCAATGATGAATATGGCGCGCTCCTCAGACAGTTCTCAAACACCGGGATCACCTACGTCTCCGACGGCGGCCCCCAGTAGCACAGGCAGTACGCCGTCCAACAATGTTAGTTTGCTGCCAGATCATAGTCGACACTGGCGAAGCGTGCACGCAGTGTCAATTATCCTACTTGCTCTATTCTCGGTGTTTACGCTTGACTTGAAAGGATCACAGCTCTCGCGAGTCGAGACTCTAGGAAATGAAAACCGCGTTGTGATTTGGTATTTTGCCACTATTGAGCTAGTGCTACAATCTAGTCGGTTTTTGATTGAGAAGGTCAGTAGGCTCTTTCATTCTTTTTGCTATGAATGGCTTTATCAATACTAACTTACTGTAGGGCCGCTCGCCTTCAAAGTCGATATTCACAAAAGTGGCAGGCTATATACCCCCACCATATTCGTCGTATTTGCTACTAGCTGCTCGTTACACACACATAGTCACGAATATCATCCAAGACTTTTGCTTGCTTGTCTTTATACTAGGTATTAACGCATGGTGGCACGGTATTTAAGTTATGATGCGGGAATGAGGGCATGAAACGTACGAGACGACAGAAACTGCGCGTGTACCATGTTAGTGGCAGGGGTTAAGTGATGTATATACGGGTAGATTTGTCAAGGTTTTCCTGTACCTTTAATCGACTGTATTATCAATGCCACAAACGATGGCTACTAAACGAATATCGCATGCCGTGTGCGCACCGAATCCACCCATCTGCCCTTCTACTATACCAGCAGAAATCCTAGCGTCTAGCATATGCGTATTCGGCTCGTAGGAGTCGGTGCTGGACCTGCATGAGTCCTCAGAAATAGGAAATAGTAAAGCAAATAAATTGTGGAGCAGAGAGAGGGCAAGGGTTTCCCTAGAGGTGACGCAGGCTGGCACTTTGCACGATATTGAAGTTCGTCTTGACCGAACATATTGCAGCGCACACAGGCACCTCATTACTTGTTACGGTAGGCTCTGCTTGGCCGCGTATTCGCATATATTCGTGCAGTTTAATAAAGGGAGCTTCTTGAAGTGATAGAAATTCGAGGCGTGTATCTTCTTTGACCTGCGGACGACAGCAACGCACGCTTGTGTACTGCAGCTATAGGGGAGCTATAGGAGTTGGCCTTTTATATCAAACTCGTTTATCGCGCAAATTCCATTTTAGCATCGCGTATCATTTCATTATTAGTTTTATACCGTGGTCAGAGACATGTGGTCATATCTATTCGGAGGAAGTTCGGCTGCACAAAAAGATGCGCCGAAAAAGGCGATCATAGCACTGCGTCAGCAGCTTGAGATGTTGGCCAAAAAGGAGAAACATACCGAGCAGAAGATAGCAGAGCAGGAGGCACTTGCGCGGAAAAATGTGAATACGAATAAACTGAGTATGTGCCTTTTTTTTTTGGTCCTACCGGATGCGGTGAAACGACTAAGCTGAAATGCTATTTTCCCGCCCTGTATGATGGATTGATTGAACGATAAGGATTACTGACACTAGTCCGCTCTCTATAGTCGCAAAGAATGCGCTTAAGCGCAAGAAAATGTTTGAGGCCGAGTTAGATCGGGTACAGGGCCAAATTGCCACGCTAGAGTCACAGTCGAATGCTATCGAGTCAGCCAACATCAACTTCGAAACTATGAAGGTCATGCAGGCTGGCGCAAAGGCAATGAAACAGATCCACGGCAACATGAATATCGACAAGGTCGACGCGACAATGGACGAGATCCGCGAACAGGTCGCGCTGTCTGACGAAATCGGCGAAGCTATTTCACGGCCACTGGGCGAAACTGTTGACGAGGACGAATTAGAGGACGAGTTGGAGGCGCTGCAACAGGAGGAGTTGGATGCCAAGATGCTGAACGCTGGCCGGGTGCCGAGTGCGAAATTGCCTGAGGTGGCCACGCCGACCAGGGTCGAAGTTGAGGAAGAAGCCGAGGACGAGGAAGAGGAGCTTAGAAAGCTGCAGCGGGAGATGGCGGTTTAATATATCTACAGCTTAGTTTTACTTCAAATCTCTCTTTTCATGTGGCTTTACAAGGGTGGGAGTTTTTTGAGGTTTTGTTTAGCTTATTTTCTTGCGCTGGTTGACGTTGTTGTTGGTTTGTACATTTGCGTCTCATTTGTACTGGTATTAATCGTAGTTACCATCATAGCCGTGTCTTTCGATTTACAATTTCAGATGCAGATTCAATTTTGCATACATTGTCTAGTTTACACATTAATGTTACATGTGCAGATGCACACGTTCTAATTAAATATCCGTTCACGATTTTTTTTTGTCGGAGCCATCGTAAAAATATATACAAGCAGCATTCACAAGTATGCATAAATGTATGAACTGCAAATTAATCCTCGTCGAGGACTTGTTGGAGATACCTAAGACCGCTTTGTTAAGACAAATATCATTAACTGCCGATGCAAATGGTACTAACCTGTCCCTCTCATCTGAGCGACTATTTCGCAACCGTGCTCTCATAATCCTGAACTTGATTTCGGCAACTGACCACCATTCGCCAGCCACGTGTGGTCCTTCAAGATCTATTTCCTCGGCCACACGCCTCCAGAGCGCGGCATATTGAAGATACCGCTGCCGAATATCCTTGGCATCGTCGTAGCGATCAAAGTCAAAGAACTCGCCGTATATATGCGTCGCGAGACACTCCGTGCTGCAGACGGCGTAATTCCCACCGTTGGATGTGTGCCTGCAGTACAGGTCTTCCAAGAATCGCTCTTGCTGCACAGCCAGTCGCTGAGTTAACAGGTTAACAAAGTCCGACACATTATCGCAGGTGCTCTTCTTGTCTGGCCCAATCAAGTCGTACTGGATGGACGGATGTTGTTGGAGCACCGATGATTTGATGGCCTCAACGGAAGGCGGCAAGGAAAATGTATCGGTTCGGTGCAAAAGGCCCCACACTATCTCATCGATCCAGTTCTAGCAAACGTTAACTTATAGTTTGATTTGTGAGGAACACCACCTACAATGGCTTCATTGAGGACTTGCACACTGAATAATCGCCGATTCACGTCCTTCAGAAATGGCCGGACGCTGCTTTTTCCACAGTTTGTGATATCGGACAGAACAGGGGAGTGCGACATGGGCACTGTCGTAGTTTCACACATCGGAAGGCCCTTCCGCCATTCTTGACCCTAAATATGTGTTAACTCTCATTTGGCTGTCGGTCAAGTTCAAGACGGCGATTTGCGACCATGCCTTTTCATGCGAAGTGGAATTCGAGCACCAGACCTGGTCAAATATATACTCTGGGAGTAACTTTTCTCGCTGATCCGTTGGTAGTGCGGACGACAGCTGCCGTTTGCCAGCACCAGTCGCTGCCGTTGGGGACGGAGCGAGCAATGAGTATGATGCAGACGAATCCGTGGAAATGGTGCTGGTGGTGGTGGAGACGTAGCTCTCATCCACATTATTCGAGCAGTTATGTCGTTTGGAGTGATACCATGAAGAATGAGACGAAGCTAAGAACCTGATGGGAGAGGCCAGCAATCGAGTGAGACGAATGCGTCGGCGCTGCTGATTGCTACCCGCGATATCGCGATTAGACATTTTTGGCAAGAACACTGCTGCAGCGCAGAAATCAACCGGGCGTGGACCAACGGCAAATGGAACTGGCTAATTCAACAACTACTGACAACAGCGTAAGCGCCACCCGCCGAGACAGTCACTTGCAATTGAGAATACAATAAATTTGAACGGTTGCCAATATCCGTTTCACCGCGTATTATATTGTCTCGGTTGCCGTCACCCATCGTGTTCGATGCGAAGATTGGCTCCTGTTTATAGGAGACAGATCTTAGAGCGACTACACTGCAACAGACGACAACGCGGCCGTTGATGTGAGTTGATTGCTGTTGTACGCCAACAGGCGTTCCATAGCAGAAGTTGCCAGTGTTGGCATTCGATCATTGGTGACGCGTCAATTAACGAAAAGCAGCGCGGCCTGGACGCGTGTAACTTTTTAGGCGGACGTGCGGCTTCGAGGAGGTTTACGCAACTCACCCTGGAAGTTCGACAATCAATTATTTTTTGCCGGGGATTCCACTCTCGGATGACTCGGCATCCCTTTGATTCTCTCTCGATGGTGAACTGGCTTAGCATCTCTGGCTCCAAATAAAAAAAGAGCTAGACCAAACAATCGGCATACTGATAGCGCACAGTGCGTTTGCCTGTGTTCCCGCCGCCAGCTCATTTATTGACAAGTAATTCGTCGATATCTCCATCAAAAACGCGTCCGCCCCGTGATGGCGATGACGACAGATATGGCATCCACGTTATCCATGATACGCGCGTCGTCGCACACAAAATCGAAGAGAGTATGATAGTGCAAAACAAGCTACTCCAGATACTTGTTGTAGACTGCCTGCCCCGCAATCATTGGTTGCAACAACCGTAATACTCTACCTGTCGCCCCATTCGTCGCCATACGCCCATTGCAGACGGGTGAATACAAAGTAAACAGAATAAACAACTGAGTCTGTTAGTGTGGGTATTTGGCCAAATCTGTGTCAGGAAAGATGTCTACACAATGTTCAATCTGTAGCCAATATTCCAACAATCGAATCGCGAGTAAGAGACTTATCGTCGAAATACGCTTAGGTTCCAAATTCCAAAATCCCCGAATTTTTATGACACTGTTTAATTCAAGGACCGGATTCAGAAATATTTATAGCATGTCAGGTGCTGGTCAGTATCGGCCGTTTTGTCTGCGGCGTCCGACACGACTATCAAGGGTGGGAGCAGCATATACTAATACCATATCACCACACAACACTTGACGGCAACACAGGCACTGCACTGAATTCCACGATCGCAGTTGAGTTGATTCGACTGATAAGTCCAGAGACGATATTTTTGGCAAATACTTGGGAAAGCGATATTTAGAGGTGCAAACAGCCCCGCAGGAACGGGAATGGCTGCGCAAGAGTCGCCTCTGGTGCGAGTCGAGCGAGGAAGTCTGCAGCCCAAAATAATTGGATTATATCAACTGCTATTTAAAGTGAGCCTATTCCTGATCTTCTGTTCAGCATCTCTGTAATTGTTGCTCGCGTGCCAATCTGGGATGAGCAAGGCGAAACTTGAGTGCCCGCTAACTTGAGGGTCGTAGGACGGAGCCAAGCTACCAGAATCTGATGGCTTCTGGGTCGAGTTTTTCATACTCAAAGCAATTCCATCGGCATTGTCGGTCATTCTGGCCGAATTCTCCGCTGAGGATCTACTACAGATGCAGGTGAGTGCTTGTTCGTTTGGGGTTGATCCATTGGACCCTGTTAATGAAATACAAGTACATTGTTAGAGCCGTATTCACGAGGGCAGTCAAAGTCTTAAGTGACAGTAATCCGGCAATTGTCGCCAACGCATTGGACGTGAGTGATGTTGTTGCTTCGAATCGGCTGCCGGTTGGCACCAGTTGAGCCAACTAAAGACTAACTTACGCAGACCCTTACAATTCTGATTCGAGAAGTCCTAGCGAAACAATTCACTAGTTCAGAGGCCATTACCGTCTTGGTAGGCTTAGATCGGGTAGATAGAGAATATACGGTACGTGGCATGCAATCCCTGTCTGTTGGATGCCAACGTCTAACTCTCTGCAGGAGTTCGTGAACGGCTTGGAACGCATTATGCGAACTGGATCGATAGGTGAGCCCAGAATTAAGGCAATATTGCGTTATAGTTAGATCCTGACCAGCTCGATTGGTAGATCTGCGGGTGAATGCTCTAAGAGCCACTTTATCGACGGTCTGCTGTACTTACAAAACCAGCCTGATCAATTTCTTCATCCAACGCGATTTATTCCCCGTCCTGGTCCAAATTATATACGATGATTCCACCACGCCGCACACTTTCGAAGCTTTTGTTCTCCTGGGTATCTTATCCAACTACGACAAGTTAGAGGTGTACAACCCTTACCAAACTCGACTAGCAGACTTTGTGGACGAGTCAGTGATGCAAAAGATCGTTGTTGCCGTCGGCAGGACGTGTAAGGAGGGAAGGGAGCAGTATATCACAATTGCAGATGACGCAGCAGATGGATTCTCGCTGGAGTCGATGCTTTCGTCTTATTCTGGTTTCGCCAAGCGGGCCAAGACTGCTTTGTTGCTGCAGGACACTGAGGTAAATGCCAACAACGCATTTGCGTCGTTGTGAGTATGCCCATACTGATCCCTTTAACTATTCTAACCTAACATTTATTCATGACAGACCGCCGTTATCGGCCAGCATCCTCCTTGCTGCCTGCAATTTTGTTCATGCCAACAAGTATTTCTCACAGGTTCTAATAGAAACCAAGAACGTCGCTCAAGAAGGTATAATTTCTAAGTATGGATGACACTCTACCCTAGTTGCTAATATCGCTAGAAACACCATTCGGATCATACATCTCCCTTTCATCGTACCTCTTACAACATCAGCATCGCTCTGAGCGGCACGCATCGTATGCCAGAATCGCATTGCTTGTCTACAGGATTTTGGTCGAAGATGCAATATCAATGCAAAAACTAGTGAGTATAGAATGTCGGTCGTCAATGAGGTTGTGCCGACAGCGACAACCCAGTCTTCCATATGTTAAAGGCGAGAGGTTTTTGGTCGAAGGCATTCTCGACGCATTGATTGGGGCTGTGGGTCATAACATGAAAAAGTCAATGGATGTACCCATGTATATGTATAGTTCCTATTTGGCATTCACATGATAATCTAGGACAGTGTTGGCTAATAAGTTTTAGATTGGCAATTGGCACGATTCATCGCATAATATCTCAGCTAAAGCGTCTCCGCGTACGACTTAGTAAGTGTTTGTTAACTGATGAAACAAAGGATGTAGCATTGGTGGCTAATCGATTTAGAATATCACTGGTCTGAACTCTGGAAGTCGATATTTTCGTTACTGCGATTCATGACAGTTTCTTCTAAACATCTTGGAGGAATTCAAGGTGCGCGCGTGCTGATCGACGACACACTTCGAGTCCTCGTGCTAGCATTCTCAGCAGGCGAATCTTTTCTTTCCGGAGCAGCTGATTACGATGACTTGTTCTACAAGCTAATCGAAACCGGTGAATTACTCAGTAAACTGTCAACAGCCTATGACATGACGCGAGAAAATTCATCAATCGGTACCCTGATTTCAATTTCTGAACACTATCACAATCTTATCAAGGAACGGTCGATGTTCTCGTCAGGTCATCTCACTTCCGAACAAGTCTCCGACATAATTAAGACGGGATATGATACCTTATCAATATCTGCTCAGCAAGATATTGATTATTGGGACCGCTATCGTGAAAGTGACGAGCGGGTGTTCTTGAAGCGGGTTGGGTGGCTGGCCGTTGCTGATGCGCAAGAACTGCTGGGCAGGGGTTTACTTCCGAATGTAGTGCATTCTAGCAGTAATGTCACCGGAAATGGTAACGGACATTCTGTCGACAGCGGGTTCTAATTAATCCAGACGGACTTCTGGAGCGCTTAGGTGAAGTGAATCTGGAGGATGGGCTTCTTGAGAAGATTGATGGCGCCGTCACTAGAATTTGACTAACGAAATCTATGAACCAATGCAGTACATGTTAATTGTATAACTATTTCATGTATATTAGTATAACTATGATTAATCTAAGTGACCTTTATGACAGGAAAACCGCGATGGTTCTGTTTACACTATGCCTATCTTGGCAATTCGGCAGGGTCCGTGCGGCGACCCTGGGGCGGCTCGACATCGACGCCGCACGAATGATTCCCTGTTCGAATTTGTTGTTGATTCTGCGCCAGCCAATTGCGACAATAATTCCAGGTGGTCACCAACAGTAGCATTCATAAAAGACTACATGGCACCAGCAGCCGTGAGCGTGGCCGGACAAAATTGCGTTCCAAAAGCGTTACGGCTCAAAGATGCGAGCAAAGACGTCGAGACCGAAGTGGCGGTGTGTGCGGTATCATCGTCTGTTGCCAGGGCGAAGCGTATCCTCCTTGTCACTGGTGCCGGAATCTCGTGCAATGCTGGTATTCCTGTGAGACCTATTTTATTATTTTATGGAAATTTCTTTTTCATTCCTTTTTTCTATTTTGCCAGGACTCTTGATACTGACGCGTCGGCTTTGGCTGTTTGTTTACTCGAGCTAATGTTTACATCGCAGGACTTCCGCTCAGAAGACGGACTATACGCCATGGTAAAAAAAGAGTATCCTAACGCTGTCGTTAAGGGACGCGACTTATTTGACGCCATCTTATTCAGCAGCCCACTGTCAGTCTCCGTATTCTGCACCTTCATGGCGCGCCTTCGATCCTGTATCCTCAGTGCGCGGTCTACCGCAGTCCATAAATTCATCAAGCATTTGTACGATTGCAATAGATTGCTACGATGTTACACGCAAAATATTGATGGGTTGGAGGGTCAGGACGGATTGAGGTTAGGTGTCGAAGGAAAATCGGCTGAAGTCGTGCAGTTGCATGGTGATATTCATATGTTGAAGTGCACGATGTGTGGCTTGAAAAGTTCGTGGAGTAAGGAGCAGCATGATGCATTGGAAAGTGGCAATGTGCCGGAATGTCACATCTGCTCGGAGAAAGGTAAGCTTTTGGTTTGTTGTGCCACAATGAGGATAGCTTGGACTGACGTGCCCTTCAAGCCGAGGAACGGACGAATGCTGGAAAGCGGTGCCCACGCGTCGGGGGCCTTTTGGTAAGTTATTTTGTACTGCTAGTCATTATGTTTGCATGGTCTGATGGTCGGGCAAGCCAAATATCGTGCTCTATGGTGAAGAGCATCCAGATGGCGATGTCATTGGTCGGTGTATTAATTCAGACATCAAATCTCGTCCAGATTGCCTCATTATTGCTGGCACATCGCTTAAAGTCCTAGGTGTTAAGACACTTATCCGAAAAATGGCCAAGGCAGTGCACGACCGCGGCGGAGTTGTCATATTTGTCAATAAAAGTTCGCCAGCTGTTAGTGCGTGGAAGGGAGTCATTGACTACCATATTGAGGCTGATTGCGATGAATGGATCGATGACTTGCGCATGCGGCAGCCGAGCTTGTTTTTGAAACAGTCAACTTTGCCGTTGAAGTCTACCAAACCGGCGAATATTAAGTCAAGCGAAAAGCATTTAGCCGGGCAAGGCAATACGTCACAGAAGCCTGGTTGTAGGGACAATATTTCGAGAGATCCTGCCACGAGCAGTGCGTCCAGAAAGAAGAGGAAGGCGCCACCTGATACTGACGCCGTATGTTGGATTAGAAACC